>JAGFPH010006899.1:38207-72160 GCA_018207615.1 Philaenus spumarius
CGACTTTTTAACTGTCAAAATCGGGTTTCCCGTACCCAAAAACATTTGAAACGGTACCTCACACTGTATTTTCAAAAGTTTGTACTAATAAAATTACGAAGATTTTTTTTACAACGTTTGTGAGTGCATAATTATATCGTTTTAACAGACAGACACATAACAATTATCGCAAGATTTCAATACTACTTCGTCATTTTAATGCGAGCCGAAGTAATAAAGAAAATGTGATGATGTTTTGTGGTAGATGTAAACAACAAAACAAACGGTGAAGTAAGATGAAAGAGAAAGATAGCTTGCACTGCGCAATTTAGCCAACCTTACTATGCCTGCTCCTCTACCCATAAATATAGTTCTTGATTAGAAAACTGTATTTACACTACAAATAACAGTGTATAAAACATACAATTTTAATGTTTAGGATACACAACAACATTTCTTGTAGTCTGTTCTTTCAGAATTGATACCCAGAGTAGGACTTCTTGGACCTCAACTCACCCTCCCGACCCTCTCGCCGAGCCGGCCGGAAGCAAAAAATGACTCACCTACTGGCGCTGTTCTGCACCTACCTACGTACTGCAACTTTTTTTATTTCAAGTTTAAACTTAAAATTTTCAAGTTTTTTGAACTCTACATAAAATTCTACAGAAAATGAGCCAAAACACGATTAAAATGCTTCCTAAACTAGGATTAACAGACATATTTTTTCAACTTAGTGAGAAACGTATGTAGCCTAATGTATATTTGTAACTTTGTCATTGGAACTATACATTTACTGTATACTAAAGACGTAGGACCTAGCCTATTCTACAGGCTGCCAACTACAAATCTAATAAGATTCATAAATATAGACTACAATTAGTCATGCAAATTCTATGAATTACCTACCAGTGTTGAAACGTTATTTAAAATACTTGGAGATTATGTCCGCATACGAAATGGTTGCTCAAATACAATTAAGCTAGTCCAATTTAATAAAATCAGTGTTAAAATATTATTTAAAATACATGGCCCATGGATGAAATTGAATTTATAACACAGTGAATTTTTACGAAAGATAACGAAGCCTGAATACAATTAGGCAAAATGTATGAAATACCAGTTATAAAATATAATTTAATTACCACAGTGAATGTCCGCAAAAGAAATCGGCACTCGAATTCAATGTGTGTAAATTTTATGAACTACCAATGTTAAAATATTATTTAAAATACAATAAATTTATTTGAGCTAATTTTACGAAACGCAGGCATTAAAACGCAATTTAATATACAACAGAGTATGTCCGCGAAAACCCAAACACCCGAGTGTTTTTATATATAAATATACCATACCGGCGATAAAAATGAATTTAAAAAACAACGGCTAAGGTGCACGAAAATATAATTTAGACGACAGTTGGTAAATTCATAAATAATGTGGAAATTAAATGTCGCCATTTGAGGGAAGGAATAATAATTCAACCACGCAGCTGAACCGCTGACGTGAGTTGAGCGAATTTCCAAAATTAAGTTTATAAGTTTTAGAGTTTCAACCAACAATTTGGGAAATTTATCTACTCACGAATGAGCTGAATATCTGTGTGTACGAAATATATTAGTAGAATTTGTTTGCACCTAAGCCTCCAGCTTCGATTCACGCGCTGCTATGCGAGTTTGCACCTCAACCTTGCGTCCTCGGGTTATGAACTGCTTCGCTCGCAGCGTACAAACTCGGCCGTCGGCCTCAGATGAGAAGATGTCCGCACGGTGAAATTACCCACGTGGATTTTAACCGAGTACTTTTATGGTATTTTGCGTTTTATCGATTTTGGAGGAACCAAGCGAGTTAAAAAGTCGTGAAAAAAACAAAATGTGCAGAATAGTACCTTATATTCATTTTTTTATATAAAACAATAAAAACGTTTCATTCTCGTACGAAAAATCTCAAAAAATAGTTACTTCCGGTAAAAAACCGCGCTTTCGTTTTTTTTTTTTGTTTGTTTGTTAAGGAACTCCTCCGAGTGACATAGACAACCAATGTGTGTACCAAATCGGAATTAAAATGCTGCCGCTAGCGTTCAAACATATATATGGGTACATATATTTATATACAAATTTTATTGATACCCTAAAACGTGTTCTGGAGACCACGATCGGTGCTCATTTACTACTCCCGACCTTCGGTCTCACCATAAGGTTCACTGTAATAGCTCATCTTTCCTATACAAATTCACTAACAAGTAAATCAAAAGTATTTCGTCGGGACTCCCACAAAAAGCATAAATCACGGGTAACGAAAATCCCGAAAATTTCCAAACTTTGTTGCCCCACCTAATATAAATAGAATTATTATACTTTCGTTACCGATCTATAAAATTCGTTACTTTTAATTGCAGTAGACACCCTGATTCTACAAATAGACACGACACCAAACGAAATCGTAGGCGATTGACCTTGAACATAATTTACCTTCTTGTACAAATAAATAACTAAGCCTGCCTACACATATGAACACAAATAAAACAAAAATCATTTACTTAACAAAAGAAACAATAATTGCCTAAATATTTTACTGGGGAATTTTACAGTACATTTGAATTGAAACTTCTTTTATGAATATGAATGATTAGATGATTACTTATTGAAAGTGTAATTTCACTCCAGTAGTGGTTTGTTCAGCAATATACAGTACAGTATGTATTTATGTACGTGAATAAAAGTAGTTGAAATCAATATTTTTAATCAGTACTTCAAGTAGCCATATTCGTTGTAACAGGTGTCTGACAGGCAAATTAAGACTAAGTTCAAGTTGTCAAAAACCGGTTTCCAACCCACAGTACAAATAGCGCAACTATCCCACCCCCTTTGCCCTTTACACCAAAGACTTTGTCCTTGAACGGGTTCTCATCAACGCATATTCAAAAACGAATTCGAGTTATTCTCAAATCCTATTGTTGTTGCAATTCTAGCAGAGGAATAGACGTATTTTTAAAACAGTGTGCTTGCTATGTTTTCGATGTAACATACAGCAAATTTCGTAAACAAAATACAATATTTTAGTATTCATTTTTATACAAAATACTTTTAGCGGGGTACCGGTCAGCTAAAATAATTTAACTTTCACGGTTATTATAATTATTTTAACGTGCAGGATATTATGAATGGTAGAGGTAATTTAGACAGGTTCAAAAATAAAACATTAAATTTTTCAGTAAAAATATATTTTAATGTCAAATTCAACAGTGTTGATAGCAAGAAAGAGAACGTGAAAGGAAATGAATAGGATCGGAGGAATTAATATTGTTTGTTTAATGATGACAAAGAAGATTTCACCGCTCTTCTACGTTGAAATTTTTTTAAGGTTTCTTATTTTCCGACCCTCCGATTTCCGGCAAAATTAGTTTTTCACTTATCAGATACCCAACTTATGTCTTTAGTAGTGTTTCATTACAGTAGAAAACAATTAAAGAGATGTGTAATCCAACATAAAGTTCCCGGAATTCCGGCCGAATTCCCGTATTTTCCCGGTGAAAAAAATTCCCGTATAATTCCCGCTTTTCCCAAAATTCCCGGTCCGTGGACACCCTGTTAAATGGTGCTTTTGGTTTGGTTCTAATTTCTTCAAACAGGGTGTCTATTACATCATACAAATTCAATTTCTTGACTTTTGGGGGCTTTTATGATATTTCAAATAGAAATGAGTGACCTTACTTTCAAGCAAATCAAAATATTGATTCATGTTTTACAAAGGAATCATACTGGTTAGATACTTAATAAGAAATGATATCACAGAAAACAAGCCATTAAATTAATATAAACTAGAATAGTTTGTGAAACCAAACAAATAATCTGTATCCATGTTCAAAAGATTTGTTTCGCCACTCTCCAGTACAAGAAAAGTTTACTCACTAGGTAATAGTTTAAGAACTGGTTTATTACGATTCACAGAACCTCTACTGTTTCTTATACGTATCGATCAAAAGAACGGCTCCATCAAGTGAACTAGATGAATCGAACCAAATGGTTAAATAGATTTGAACTTTGAATCAGAGTTGCCACACGTTTTAGACGTGTGATTCATACAATACAGCACAAACTGTGGACATGGGAAATTCAGTTTTAGGCAGGGAAAAACAGCGATCTTACAACAAATCATGACTTTTTGGAGACTTTGTGACCTTTTACCCAATTTGTGACTTTTAGGGGACTTTCGTGACTTTTGGGTACTGGTAGACACCCTGCCAAATAATAAAACTTATTTTTAATTTCAAATCTTTTCTTTTAAGATTATAAGTTCAGTTTGGAAAAAAAATCTTAAATATACATTTTTATCTAAATATTAACCATTTCATTCACGGGTTTGTAAAAAAGCGTGACTATTCACCAAATCAGTTAATAAAAAAAATAATAAATATAAATACATATTTTTAACTTACCTAATTTATAACAATCTAAATGTTACATGTTTGGCAATACTTTCAGCAATATTTTTAACAATTTCACTATACTTTTGCCTATGTATATACTATATATATATGATTATTTTAAAGTAGAAGTTTAGGTGTTTTAAACTTTACATAATGCAAGCTAATAAACATTACTTACAACGAAATACACTTCAAGAAACTGCCTCACTTAGGTTATACTAATTTCGCAAAACTGACACGTACCAAGTAAAAACTATGAAAACTGAATAAGTCACCAAGAACAACAGCTGACTTGAATTACACAGATATATCTAACAAATTCAACCTACCATGATCTTTGAGTGATAAATTAAAAAACAAATCTATGTGCTTTATGTGTATCTAATGAAATTCTAGTAATATAGTATTCACGATTTCAGTTTTCTTCAAATAAAACATTATTTTAAAATAAACAACTAGGCACAACTTTATAAACACAATCAAACAGTGCAGTTACAAGAATCAGTTGCCATTAATTTTTGTTCACGCAGAAGTAAAAGAAACAGTCACCTTTCATTTTTGTTCACCCAGAAATACAAGTCCAAAGACCCAAGAGGTAAGTTTCCCTCTTGCCTCTTGACTAGAAACCTATAAATAATGTATTTCTATGTTTGGGAAACCGAAGTGAAAACGATTTGAGTTTAGATTTTTCAAGTCGGCAAAGTTCAAGATTTTTTTACTGATTAATTCTGACAGTTTCTACTTAATAAAATAAAACTAAATTCTTAAACTGAAATTTGGTATCGCTTCAGTTTTGTTACATGATGGATGTGAAATAAGTTGTTAATACTTACTTTGCTTTTAAAACTTCAAGACGGCTGCCAGGTTTAGGTGTGCCACTGAGTTGTAATTCTTTCAATACTCTACTTGATATATAAGCTACAGAAATGATCAATGTTAGTACTTCCTTTAACACCATAAACACTGGACCTGGTCCTACTGATTTGGGTAATTGTGCCAGTCGGCCTTTGCTTAAGAATGGGCCAGAGAAACATTTGTGGTTAAAATATATTTTAGAACACCAAGCACTGGATTTTATCTCTGTATTGCCATTGTCTTTCCTTTCTTCATACCTGTAGATAACAACAAGAAATATCTGTTTATATAACAGGAGGATCAAATATTGTCATGATCAGTAAATTAATCAAACCACATTCAGAGAGATAACATTGCCAACAATAATACAAGTTATTTCAGACATGTAGGTAAAATTTATTAACCCATGATTATTTTTGATAGCAAATTACCAGACAGAAAAATCATAGAGAACATCAAGTCAAAATAACCACTGTGTTGGAATATTATCATTACGTAATAAAAAAGACCAAAGTTAATATTATGAAAAAATTGAAGTGTCAGCATAAATAAGTGTTTCGCTTAAAAAAAAAAAAAAAAACAAAACAATGAAGTTATAAATCGATTTTACATTACAAACCAAATAAGGCTTGTCAGAAAAATATAATTCCAACTAGATTACGGACCAAACCCAGTCCAGATGGCAGAAAATCCGGAAATAATACTAAAAAATACTTACAAATAGTTTAAAGTGAATACAATAAATAGTAAAGTCGTAAATTTAGTAAAGTTAAACAACTTTTATTGTAAAAGCTTTTTTAGATTTAAAAAAAAATTGATTTTAAAACAGTTTGGATAAGAATAAAAAGTGAAATTATAACAAAAATATAAATTAAATTAAAAGCTTATATACTCACTCATTTATTAGCAACGGATACTTAAAAATTTAATTGTTCTCATACTACAAAATGTCAATACATTAATTAGAAAACCCAGAACAGAAATTAAAGTTTAAAATTTGGATTTCTTCATTAATATCACTTAAATTGGCTCTTCCTATAGTTTCTATTGTTTACAAGTCAAGATACAGTTTATATATTTTTTGACATAGTATTTATTTTCTAATGTACTCGTATTAAAAAGTATTCAACATTAAACCATGATGACAGATGTTTTTACAAGTTTTGTCAGAATTTTAACCTTGATTATTAATTTTCCCCTTTATTATTTTTATAGAACAATTATTAAATTTACATTACTTGAAGAAATTTATTACAAAATTTAATATCGTCCAGGTATTTTACCCCTTTAAGTGCTATGTATATATGATAGTGCAATCTCTGGCCTGGGGTTTTCTTGGTCAAAATTTCCCTATATAGCTTTTTCTTCAGTCACTATTTCCACTAAACTTTCAATTTTACAAAAACAATGTTTTTGATTATTATTGTAACAAGTCAGATAAATCACTAGAACTATCCTTTGTTAATATTTATTTATGTCATCTGTGCAGATCCCTTCTGCCGTGCATTTTAAAGTTACACATTGACAGTTGACGTGAAAAGTGTTGCAATGTTTAAGAAGAAATATAGATGAAAGAGAAAATCACCATGAAAATATATACAAAAAAAAAAAAAAAACTGAAAAAAAAGCCAATATCTATACTATAGTCGTATAACTAAAAATTGAAACTGTAATCAACCATATATTGGCTTCTGGGAAGCATTCAGGCAACCTATATGAGGTATGCAATTGTGGGACTTCAAAGGTTAAGTGCTTAGTAATATTATGTACACATTGGGGCAGAGTGGAGCAGTGGTTTAATTTGTTCATCCAGTTTGTTTCAACTAGAGCCTCAAGAACAGTTACTGGTGTTCTGTTTACAGTAGAACTCCAATTATCCGGATCGCCAATTATCCGGATCAGATTTAAATAAGAACATGGTCAAACAGATGCAAGACTTGGCGGCGTGGAATTGATTTAAGGTAGCAAAACAGTTGACTCTGCCTCGTATGTTCAAAAAATAATGTACCGGTATTTCACAGTGATTTAGTATTGTTTTTAAATATTACGTAATGTAAACATTGTCATTGATATTGTTTTTCATAATAAATACCGTAAATGTTCTCTATTGTGTTTTGTTTACGTTTTTCTCCTAAAAACGGCCTTTTTTCGAGAAAAATCCAATTATCCGGATTGGGTCAGGTCCCAATTAATCCGGATAATTGGAGTTCTACTGTACTTACACTATAACCTGTTTCCCTGTCTTCTTCAGTCTAACTGGCAAAAAGTAAAGATGTCAAGCATCAAAACAAATAAAGTTACACTGTACAATGTATAAATTGCATTTTATTTACTTATCAAGCAACGAGAAATATTATTTACTTACTGAACTGCACGTTTAAACTGACACATTTTAGGAGCTCTTAATGGATATGAGTTGCTTTCACTCCAGCCCACAGGAAAGATATCTAATGAATCAATATTAAAGATAATATTTTGCTGTGATCTGTAAACAGAGAATAACCATTGAAACTTAACGTTAAATATATTATATCCTTAAGCCCCGGTTTGTAAGACCACGCCGAGCGTCCGGCGCGATTGTTGAACGTGATGACCACGTTAACGCTAGAACAGAGTGAATGCAAGAGCATTGGCGTGGTTTCTTAGCTGTTCGAAGGTCCGGCGTGATATCTCAGCGTGGTACTCTCTGGATAGGTCTCAGTCTATTCCTGCGTGGTACGCTGGGTGTTTCGCTGCGCAATACACTGCTTTTAATTTCTTTAAGCATCTTGTTTTTGTAACTGTTGTGAGATATTTAGCTGTATTAACTTATTTTTTTACTGTGTATACTTAACACTATGGAGTCTAAGGTTTTCACGAGTGAATTGGATGATAAGTTGATAGACCTGGTTCGAAATAATCCAGTTCTTTACGATTTTTTACAAAAAAACTACAAAGATGCCATGGTGAAAAACAATGTTTGGAAACAAAATTTCCGAGGAACTTGTGAGAGAAGATAATAATTCTATTTTTAACTGTATTGTTTTAAACTGTGAACTAACAAAAATAAAATATTAAGCCTTAATAAAATAAAGATGAAACATTGTGATGCACGGCAAGGGTACAGACATCGTACAGCCAAAGGGAAACATCATTTTTCATTTTTTTCTTGTGTAGAACAAATTTAAAGTTTTACTTTATTATTAAATGAGGTACTTACGTAAGATTGCATATTTTAAATTAAAACAATATTTTTACATCTGCGTTAAAAAAACCTAAAAATTACATATTTATCAGAGGCAAGTTCCAAGCTATAAAACACAACTACATTTTACTATGAGTGAAGTCCTATGTGCGTTTAGACACTTTTTCTAATGGCATTGAGCTGCCAAACCACTGAACCATTTTCACTGCAAAAGAAGTCTTAAAACTTGTCTCTTAAACTATAAGCTAACTGAGTTGCTTCCCTGCCAGTTGTTGGTTGTGATAAAGAAATTAGGTTTGTTGTAGATTGTGGAAGGTTCTCTTATTCCTCACTGGGACAACAAATGTTTGCTATTCTCAGTAGGTTATGTAAAATGCAAGCAGATAGAATAAGATCATCCACAGTTTCAGACAGGATTGAAATTGGCGTGACGAATACCCTAAAATATTGGCATAGTATCCCAAATGCATTTTCACTGCATCTTTGGGCGCGGGAGTGTCGGTATTTGTACACAGCTTTTGTTTCGTCTTCTTTTGCTTGTTGCCTTTGATATGGTTTCATAAAGCAAGGGGTAAACACAGCATTTCCAAGCAAATCATGGTTCATCATAATATCTGTTCCGGGAAGTGGAGTTGGATCTGGAAAAGGGAACGTTCTTTGTGAAACTGCTTTTCCAAAAGTGGATTTGGGAAGAATACCTGAGTCTCCCTCTTGCCCATAACAACCAACGTCAACAACCAGAAACTTATAATTATGATCAACCAGTGCAAAAAGTACGACAGAAAAATAACCTTTATAATTGAAAAATTTTGAGCCCATATTGGCAGGACACTTAATCCGAACGTGTTTCCCATCTACAGCCCCCGAACAGCTGGGAAAGTTCCATTTCTCCCAAAACCCTTGAGCAGTTGCTATCATCATTGTCTTACTTTTATTGGGAATTTATCTTTAATTGTCAAAAGTATAAGTGTGAAATAAATCAGTAGACAATCTAAAGTAATCTCTGAACTTTGCTTTATCATCCATCAGATTTTTTTTTAAATTAATATTTTAAAACAACCTTATTCTGCTCTACCCTTGAAAATGGGATGAGTTTCGTTCCTTAAAAAGCTGTTAAGCAAATTTCCTCTTCTTCCTCTAACACCAACAACATAGCAACATCAATAATTCTGACACTCGCAACTATATCTAAGGTCTAGTTGCTTTCACAGAGCAAGCTAAAAATAGATTCGCGCCTTCAAAAACGCGCTTTTTACAAACCAGTATCACGTTGAATCACTGCGTGGTGTAAGTAACGGCGGCTTCACCGACTTGCCGGTCTTGAACATCCCGGCGTAGTTATCGCGGCGTGGTCTTACAAACCGAGGCTTTAACAAATAACACTTATGTATAATACTACAATAGATTTAATAACAGAAAGAAAATTTAAATAAAAGACATTCAGATTAATTAAATATAAAAAAAATTTTAAGCTAATAATAATTGTGTACAGGTACTGAAATAATCAAAGGAGAAAGTATTTATTAGTTTTTGGATTTGCCATATTGAATATTGTTAATTTAACCCTGTTGGGACCATCTGACGATATTTCATCAATTTTAAAATATGGGGTGCAAACAATTTAATTTAACCTAAATTAAATAAGTAAAAGTAATGAAATTATTATTTTTGAAGACTAATAATGTAACTTCTAATAAATATAATAATAATTATTAAAACATAATGTGAATAAATAAGTTTAAGCATATAAACAACTGTTTTAATGTTCGACGCATCTAATACACAGCAATCAGCTGTGTAGGACTAAGAATTCTATAAGAGTAGTGTCTCTGGGTTTAGTCGTAAACAGACTATTTAGACTGGAATGTATTGTTATTTGAGTTTTAACGTTGTGTTGTGTTTATTTTACTTCTAGCATTAGGTTTTTATTTCTAAATGTTTTATTTGCCATCAAAATGTGTGATGACAGTGACTTTGTTCCTTCGAGTGAAATGAATAGGTTAATGGATGTTGGATAGTGATTTATGTAGCGAAAATAATACAGATATTTGGGATAATTCAGATGAAGACCCCACTTTTAACAGTTCTCTATATCATAATTTCTGGGTAATTTAAGTTTGTCAACTATTACCGACAGTAACAGTGAATACATAGGCCTATAGTTTCCAACATTTGTAAGCAGGTTTTGAGTGATAATTCAGATATGGACAATGGATCAAGTGATGCAGTTTATGATCCATGTGATATCTGAAGTAAAGTTGAAGATTATTATGAAAATAATCAAACATTTTCTTTCAATGAATTAATGCAAATTTTTACCTGAGCCAAAAAATTTCCCTTCCCCAGATCGAAAACATACGGATTATTTTAAACCTTTTTACTAATTCATTATTAACATTATTTGTCAACAAAACTGTGTTTAGTGTGTTAATTCCACAACGTTTCAAAAGATTTAATGTGAATATTTCACTTCAAGTTACACCAATTTCCAAAGCTAGGTTACAAGTAAAGTTTAGAAAAATGTTTCATTATATTTGTTGCTATATTTTGTTTGTTTAAGTATTTATCTTAACGAAAGTTTCAGGATTAATAGAGAACATAATACAAAATGATAAAAATGCTGTTTCCCACCATAAAATGTTTGTTTAAAAAACAGGAAAATTATTAAAAACTTTAATACACCATTTATTTACTTTTTCTTTCAATTTTGGCTCAAAATTATAAATTACTTTTAGCTAATATGTTATTTCAACCAAAGATGTACTTCGTTCTTCATCGTGCACTTCATCACGCCCTTCATTGAATTGTCAGACCCATCTTCTCACCACTGAATCACTCATTCAATTTTCTCCATAAACCTCACAGATTTGTCGATAAATGTCAATTAGTTGAACGTTCTTTTCATTCAAAAAACGAATGACAGATCTGATTTCACAAGCGGCGGGATTTTCAATCAACGCCGACAATATAAACAAGCACAAAGCATACACAACCAACAGAAATCTCAAAATGGTGTTATTTCCTTCTCCTTGACTCGGAGTGACGGAAACGGATGTGCGGAATTGGGGTTGCAGTGCTGCCGCACGGATATAAATAGAAACGGATCTTATTTTCTGAACATACCTCGTAAAAGAATAAATGAATACTTGCATTTGTAAAATTGTTGAATAAAATGAAAGAAAAATAAAACTGTTTCCAGCATTTTTACTTCAGTTTTCACATATTACTATATACCATGGATTTATTAACTTTAAGAAAGTTAATTTATTTTAAGGTTTCAGATGGTTTAAATTATTTTTAGAAAATGATGATAGCTAGAAGACGTTTGGCATTAAAATTAAAGGAAAAATTGAGTTGTGTTTTTGATTGTTTGAACAAATTAAAGCAGTATATAAGGCGATAAAGCAAATACTTAATATATTGTATCTAAACATGTGGCTTGTACCTAATTCAGAGGAAGAAAACCATGTCATTTAACTTACGTTTCATCAGAGTCCAATGACACCCATAGAAGATGTTGAGTTAGCTTTTTCACTGTTGATACACACACTTGATGTTGTCTCTCAGGATTGACTGCTTCAAGTTTCATTCCTGGAGAAATTCCGAGATCATCTTTGAGTTTGGGTTTTATGGGAAGCGGTGCTGCTATATTTCCAGATTTAGCAAGATACTCGGACCAATCAAACTCTTCCTTCTCTGGTACCCAACCTTTTGGGCTAGTTAGTTTTATATTGTTTTCCCTGGCCCAACCTGTAGATCAGATTCAATTGTTAATGTTACTAAACATAAATTTACTTATCAGGTGAAAAATTGAGTGCTTACGTATTATACGGACCAGTAACTTTTATCCACAATTACCACAGAAACCTTTAGCACTGGTTTCACGATACAACACCAAAAACCCACTGTTGAGTCAACTCGAAGCAAGTCATCCGCAAAAGTGAAGCGAGTCTACAGGATCCAAGAAGAGCGAAATACAAGCATCACTTCACCAGTGTTGGCTTGGCATCAGAGAACAGTTTGGTTTGTGAATAATGTGTTTTAAAAGTAAAAAGTGATAGTAAAACAGTGAATTGTAAACTCAAACATATTGTTAAGTATCCTATAAAATCCTTACATCAAACCATAGCAGAAATATTTTAATACAATCAATTTGAATTTAAATAGACTGAAAACTTTCAAACATCAATCCAGTGCTAATGGCTTATATTCTTCATGAACAATAGATGCATTTTTAACAGTTGAACTATAATTTACATTACTGGAATTTTTCATCAAATTAATATTTTTAGTTTTAAAATTAAACTGATTAATGCGAAAGATAAACTTGTTTAAAATAACACGATCAAACTACTCCCTGAGATATAAAGACTTAATGTAATTATAAATGTCTTTTTGAACTTTTAAACATTTCTATAGTTAATAATTGAATGAGCTAATGTTATATGTATTTATGTACATTCTAAAAAATTTCTTGACAACCTAATTAAAACTTTGCACATCTGTATCAGATTACTTTATTTCTTACCTTATGATAGTTGTGAAGGCTCATTAGCCTTAAGAGAATAGTAAGAACCCAAATCGTAATAGTGCTCTACCGACTATATATAGGTAATGCGATGAAGCATTATTAAAATTTAAAAAAAAAAACAGAGATATGTTATAAAATTACTCTACAATTTTGCCTTTAAAAAATTCCTTCAATAAAGTGGAAAATAATAAATACAAACTGTTATACACATTTCTTTATGCACACATTTGTTACACTTCCAAAATGGATATTCTTCCCCAAAATACAGGTTCATGTATAACTTTCACAATTCCTTTTATCATGTAGCAATCCATTAGTTTGCAAAAAATGAATAGAATTACTCTCGTTTGAGGGCAAGTCCTACAACAACATTGTTACGTATTCGAACAGTGCACACTTGAGGTAAACAACAGTACTGAGCAAACAGGAACAGGCCAGTCTCACAGCAATGCCAGATTTCCCTGGAAGTAAGAACTGCTACCAACAAGTTTAGAAACTAAAAACATACTTTGATTGCCCAGGTTAAGTTAGTCCCGTGTTTTTTTTTTAAATTGTGGAATAAAGTTACTGATTTGTATACATACATAAGTACCAAAACAAATTTTGAAACTAAAAAGTATATTACAAAATAATTTCTTCATTATCTTTAGAAGATCAGACTTTTCTGTGCAATATTATTAATTTACAGCTCCGTCTGTGTGGACTAAACAATACAGAGTATAGTTATTTAAGATAAGAACACAATTTTATAAATTTGATGTTAATTTTATATTTTCTAAATGTCAAGAATATATAGAAAATTATTAATTGGGATGAAATTGTTTAAACCAGGAAACTACTGCATTAATTTAAAACAAAAATCCATTCTCATTAGCATTTCAAATAATAAGCCCTTATTGTCTCTTGAAAAACAAATATAGTTGCCGAAAAAAATGTTAACAATTCTGGTAGTAGTTCTACCAGTACAAGCAAATAATATTGTCATAACTTAAGAACAAATTATGATCAGACTTTAAGTTAAACTTATCATTAGTTTTTGAGTTATATAAGCGTCTTGGATTTTGATTACTTGTGTTTAAGGGATGTTAGGCAACAAAATAAATATTTGATATAATACGTTTATTTACTTTTAAACACATTTTAATGACAATTTCACAATCTTCAATGATGCACAAGCTACATTAATAGTTCAAGTAAATTACGTGTTTGAGTAAATAAATTTATTAGCTGACAGAATCAGTGTTCAAGTTCTATCAAGTATAGGCTATTTATTGTCTCACAAGTCAAGCTCAATATTTATTTACTTAATTATTAATGAATATGAATTTAAATAATAAATATTAACCTTACAACTGGCAATGCAAACTTCCCAGGACACAAAAAAGGACCAAAAATTCATATATACAATTAAAAAACTGTTTGGTGTAAAACTGTGAAAGTTATTAGCTCAGAAAGCAAAAAATGTTCAGTAACGGAACCAAAAATCCGTTTTAGGCCTACATAAAAAATAGTAAAACATTTTTGTAATTTTTTTCAAAATATACAAAAGTTTTGTAATTTAGTTCTAAACAGATGTGCATAAAAATATATAACAATTTAAATATTATTTTGTTTCAGAAGAAACAGGTTTTATGTACTTATTGCAAGACCACTAATAAAATTCATCACTAAACAGAACTGAAATTATATCACTTTTATATAAAACTAATTTCACTTACAAACTAAATCAGGTTTACCTTATATCAAACGAAAATACAGATTTTCCACTTCAAATCGATATAAAAATCATTATACAAATATATTGATTTGTAATAGATATATCGATTACAAAATGAGCATTCTCATTGGTTGAAAACTGTCCAATTCCAAGGGTTTACAAAAAAAAAATCATATCTGAGAAACTATAAGAGTGACGAATGAGTGGAAGGCAGTGATGGAAAGTAAAATTTTGACGAATCCAATTATTTTGATAATGTGTTTAAAATTTTTAGACACATCTTCATCTCAAAACAAGTCTGTCTAACGGTTATGTGCCTTGAAAGGTGAAGAATTTGAGTAGTTTCCTTATACTTTATCATGCGACAACAGTTGATTTAGACAACTACAATTTTACAACAATGATTACATATGTAAATATTAGGGATGGGTCGATTCTCGATACCGATACTTTAACATTGGTATCGGTATCGAGAATCGATAGCCAAAACTCGATACCGATTACCGATACCAAGAGATATTCGATTGTCAGACCTGCCAGTTCTCGTATTTAGGACGGACTCCCTGACGGAGACTCCGTGAATGTAATCTCAGGTATTTGCAATTGCATTCTCTGTATTTTAACTCAATTCAGCATTTAACAAAAATATCAGTAGGGAAAAATGTAAAACATTATTAATTTTATGTATGAAGACATTTTCCCCAGTAAAATGTTTTAGGCAATTGTTTCCTTTGTTGTAAACACTTCTTGTTTTATTTTTATTCATGAGTAGGCTAGACTGTTATTTGTACACAAGAAGTCTAGTAGGCTCAAGGTCAACCACTTATGAATTCATTTGTTATCGTGTCTATTTATAGAATTAGGGTGGTTACTGTGACGAAAAATAACACATTTTATAGATTGGTAACAAAAGTATTTAAACTTTAAAATAATAATTCTATTAGTTTGAAGTTGGGTAAAACTTTTTGGGACTTACGTTACTCGTGATTTATGATTTTTAGGGGAGTCCTGACAGAATTCCTTTGTTTTACTTTTTATTCATTCCCGAAAATAGGGACGTTTAATTTCCACTTTTTCCAAATTTTACAACTGTCATCTAAATAACATTTTCGTTGTCCTTAGCCGTTGTAATTTAAATTAAGTTTTAACGTCGGCGTTTTATAAAATTAGCGCTGATAATATTCAGACGTCATGTTCTTTTGCGGACATTCGTCATTTTATTTTAAATACTATTTCAACAATGGTAGTTGATAAAATTGGCACAAATAATTGTATTCCGGCATCGATTTTTTTTCGGGCATTCACTGTGGTACTTAAATCATGTTTTATCACTGATATTTCATAAATTTTACCTAATTGTATTTGGGTTTTGTTATCTTTCGTGCTAATTGTGTTTGGGCGTTAATTTCTTCCATGAACATTCGCTATTATATTTTAAATAATATTTTGCACGGTTTTTGTTCAATTGGACTAGGTTAATTGTATTTGGGTAACAATTTCTTATGCGGACATTCCATTGTTCTCGGGAGTAGGGTTGTTCGCGGACATTGCGTTTGAATGCCGACGTTTTATAAAACTAGTGCTAACAATATTCGAACGTCGTATTCTTTTGCGGACATTCGTCATTTTATTTTAAATAACATTTCAACAATGGTAGTTCATAAAATTGGCACTAATTATATTCAGGCATCGATTTTTTGCGGGCATTCACTGTGGTACTTAAATTAGGTTTAATGCCGGCGTTTTTTTAAAGTAGCGCTTATAATATTCGGACGTCGTATTCTTTTGCGGACATTCGTCATTTATTTTAAATAATATTTCACCAATGGTAATTGTTAATTGTAACAGATAATTCTCTAATAATATACAGCTGTTGAGTCAGTTTTTTAAATTTTATATAATATAAAGCTGTTGTTATTTTTTTCGCTGTTAGTATTTTTATTTTTTTTTATCGGTATCGGAAATTGATTTTTCAAAGTATCGGTATCGAAAAATCTGGTATCGGCCCATCCTTAGTAAATATATGTTTAAGAACAAATTTGTAAATACAAATTAAAGTTTGAAACATTTCCTTTCCAATAATGTCCGTTTTTTTAGATTGGATTATTTTTAGTGGGTCCATAAAATAAGCAGATCAAGTTGGATATGTTGTAACTATTACCAGTGGAGTAGTTTGCCACTTTTAGGGTTAATTATTTTAACTTTAACTTGAAAAATATTATGTTTTATAGTATTACTGCTAAATGCCAATCTTTATTAACCCTCCAAGCGCTAAAGTCGCATTTGTGATCCTTATAAATCAAACTGTAGTGCAAAAGTCGCATTTGCGACTTTTCTACAGAGGTTTTATAAAACGGGCCTCAAGTCGTCATTTTTCATTCAATCTGAGAGTTTCTTATATGGTTTTGTCAGATATAGATTACTACAGTACAGTATAAAGTTTAAAATCAATACTTTAAAAAATGTAATTTTGGTAGCATTGTAAAGTCAGCTGTTTTAGTGCACACATCTGTATCTGTGTTAGACGCTAGACGTTTTTGTCTCTTGTAATGAACCACAATAATTTGTTTGGAAGAGTAGAGTGTTACAGTTTTACATTTTCTTGTTCAGAATTAAATTGTACAACTTTTGTGTATCTTTTAATTTATACAGTGAAATTATGAAATTATTTTTAGTTTGTGGATATCTGAAAAATAGATTTTAAATTTTAAAATTGTGCAAAACAACCCGCTGTGAAAATCTAGGATTAAAAGTACAACAATTATCCTAAGATTAAATACAAAATTCGTGCTTTTCTGATTACAATGATGTATAATAAGTCTATTTTTACTTCTAGTAAGAATTTTTTTTAATAATCGTGCATGCCGCCTTAACAGTGCCTAGCATTGAAGAGTATTATAGTCAGCTCTTGGAGGGTTAATTTGCTAAAATTGTGATGACATTTTTACAATACATTTAAGTATAAAAAAATGTTTAGTAATTCTATTCAAGTGTAACCTGTTATGATTTGCATATTCTTCGGGCGCTGGGTAAGATTTAAAAAATATATCAGACACTTAAAGGTAGGAGGAAGTATGACAACACTCAAGAGTCATATGACTGTTACAAGTTGAAATGATATTTGTAAAACTTCATTGTTTTAACTACAAATTTTTATATTTAAAAAGATAGTTTAAAAATAATTATATTATGTACATTTTTTCTGAATATTTGTTTAGAAAATAAGAAACCAATTTCTTACCAACTGGAAAAATGTATGGATGCATGGTGGAAGCAAGCCATGTAAATCTAGTTTCAGTTCCATCAATAGCAACAAGGAAGTGATAACTGTCAAACACTTTGATAACACTGGCAGGCAAAATCTCCTTCATAGTGCCTGGATGAACAGCTTCTAGTTTCATACCAACATTTACATCATGCGGACGAAGGTTTGTTTTCATCTAATCAAAACAATACTCTGCTTATAATATCCTTTATAAAAAAGAAATTGTTTATTACCTTTCATTTACCTTTTTAACTTCATTTATTCTTGATACAAAAATAGTCTATTTACACACTTCAATTTTTTATTTATAAAGCAATTAACATTTATAATATTCTTCACAGTTATAAAATAACCTTTTTATAGAATCTTTTTGTTTTCAACAAAGCAAAAATCTGAAAATTCTAATATTTTTTTCCATTTCTTCTTCTTTTTTACATATTGTTTACAAAACATCTGTTAAATGAACAACCTTAGTTGTACTGTTATATGTTAAATACAAAATAATCTACTTTACAAATACACATGACAAATTAATGGAAATTAAATCATGTTGCATTACAGTAGAACCTCTTAAATCCAAACTAATTGAGGCTGTAGATGGTTCGGATTTGAATTTGTTCGCATTAACCGAAAAATATGCAATACTTTTCATAATAACCAGTGCTCCTTACAGTATACGGCTGTAAAGTGGGGGAGGGCAGTCTTATTTGACGTACGACGAATATGAGGTTAATGTCCTTGACGCAGAAGGGAGTGGCCAACTGTGACCGTGATTAGCGCCTTAGCAGGAAAAATAGCATACTCCCCTAGACCTACATTCCAGTTAGTTCACTGGCAATGTCTATTACAGTGTTGTTTTGTATGTTTCTCGCTGTTACGAATTTATTTGAGTGTTGTTTGTTCTTGTTATTGTAGTGTTGTTTTCGTAGAGTTGTTATTGTTGAGTTTTAAGTTTTGATCAGTTTATTTTTTCCGTTTATAAATTTATCGCGATTTGTATTTGGTTTTTTAAAGTTACGGCAAGCAAACGAAAGCACAGTTCTTCTACTATAGAACAAAAAATCTAAGCTTTAAAGCGATTAGCCAATGGGAAAAGTTTGACAAAGTTAGTTGCCGAGTTTGGTGTTGGAAAAGCAGCAGTCAGTGACTGGAAAAAGAATCGTGTCAAAATTGAACAGTTTTGCAGTGTAACTAGTGAAAAATTTCAAAACAACGCATCGGACAACAGTCCCACTAAAAACTTCTTTCTCATGAGGAATCTTCTGCGCCGGGTTTTAAAATGAACAAGCCGCATCTCACAGTTTTGGCCTGCAGCTACGCCGCGGGATCAAACAAGTTTTGATTGAAGGTGATTGGTAAATTTGCCAAACCATGAGCTCTTAAATTATTAATGTGAATTTTATCCCTGTTTATTATAGACTGAGATCTGAAGGGGGTTGAGTATGAATGGAAAGCCTGACACAATTTTATTTCTGATTATTGTTATAGGCACTATAGTGATCATGAAAAGCCATGATGTCGCCCCCCAGCGTGATCGACAACACCAGGGGGAGGGGGGAGGGAATATGGCGGGGGCACCGTTTATTAAAACGCTGATAACTTTGAGAACAGTTCAAGATAGAACATTGATAAAAGCGACAATATACTCCATAAAATACGAGCTTTAAAAAAGGTTATTACGTTTATAGTCGTATAGATGTTGGTTTATGAGTAAAGAGCATTTTTATTGGTAAATGAACAAAAATGGTGATTCAAATAAGCAAAACCAATAGTTTTGTACTAAGAAAATCACTAAATAGGTCAAAATAGACATTTAAGTTATTAAAAGTGCTTCAATAAAATATAAGAAAGCATGTTGATCAGTTAATGCTACTGTAGAGGTGTTTTACACGAAGCATTAATATATACAAGTTCATGTTGCCATGCAGAAATTTGACCGGATTTTGTAGAGGATATACTATAGTTCAGTCAGTCTGTATATCCATAGATGCAAAAGGTCGGGTAGTTCTGATTTTTGGAATGTTGTATGTATAGGGGCACTATTTAAAATTCCAAGTTTTCGATCTCGGTGGTGATCCACGTGCGTCACCGGCGATGAAAAACCCCACATTTTTTACCTTGTTCCAGGTTTTTTAATTTTTAGTATAAAGGACTGGTTTGACCAAAAAAAAAATCATTTGATCCTTTTTTAAAGAACAGTAAATTCACCACAATTTAAAATGAAAATCATTTTCCTGAGGATAATACTTTTCGAGCTACAGCCATTCAAATTTCATGCAAATTTTCAAAAATTTTTAGTTTTTCGATAGCATTTGTGTTTTTTTCATCGTGAAACAAGGGTTTTTCAGCAAAACTGATAAGGATTAACTTTAAAGTAGAGAAATATAACTTTAATATGCGATTGAAATGGGATTTCTACCATGAATAGCTTCTGAGATACATCGGTTTGAATTTTGGGCACACTTCCAAGAAATAAATAATATGGAATGTAAAAAAACCAAAAGTAATTGAAAGTTTTTAGTTGTTAGTACAAGGGTACAGTTACGTACAATAACAACAAATTACATTACATGAAAGAGTTTATATTTAGGAAAATAAAAAATGTTAAATAACATCTTTTACAGTAAAATATTACAGTTGTCGTTATTTTTACTTTTTCATTTAACAATGCTTTCCTTTTAGTGATATCGAATAGTGAGTATTGATATTCCTATTATAGGAATCAGAACAAGGCGTCGATCCATCACTGCTGCAACCGATGGATTAGGAGGTGCTCCAGAACATAAAACTAAGCTACCGAAAAATGCTTCTGCGATATCTAATTGAAGAAAAAGGCTCTCTTTCTATAATTGAAAAGCTGAAGAAGGTTACAATAAAAGATGCTGTTTACTGGGTCGCAGAATCGTGGAACAATTCAAGTGGCAATTTACGGCAAAGATCTTGGAAGAAGATTTGGCATAGCCTTGAATTAGAGAAACCTCCTACATTTAATACACAAGATGAAGAAACTGAGCTCATTCAGCTTGTTGAACAGTTACCAGGATGTGAGAAAGCTGGAGAAGGTTGACTAGAAGAGTGGGCAACAGAAGATGTCAATAAAGAATGTAGCGAACACGATTTAGTGAATCTGGTCCAGGATAAAGATAACGACAATGTAGCAGGTAGTGACAGTGAGAGAGAAGAAGCTTCAACAGACGTTGTGACTCATTCTGACGCTGCCACTGCTATGGATATGACAGTGAGCTACTCTCCAAGCAACATGCAGGCTCAACGCCAAATGACATCACGTTTATGCGAAGTTGGCGCACAATTGCCTCCTCGGGAAGGTTTATGTTGTTGCGACAGTTGAAGATAACTGATTTCAAGTGAAATAGTTTTGTAGTGATGGTGTTTGATTTTTTAGGTATTTTATAGCTTTTTTCAAAGAGTTTTTCCTAAACAATTTGAATTGCCAACTGTATTCTGTTTTTCAATCCTGCTTAACGTAAGTAGACACATGTACTGTAGATTGCTATTGTACTGTAGATTGTAAATGATAAGTTATTACTCATTTTTTATTAACTTATATAGAAAAAGGTTATATCCTAGAGTTTGAAAATGTTTTATTACATAATAAATAAGTTTTTAAATTTTTTTCGTTTTTTTTAACATTCATTTATAAAAAAAGTTTGGAAACACGTTCAGAGTTCACGGGATTTTGTATTTGCGGGGTTTGGATTTGAGAGGTTCTACTGTATATTATTTATAATAAATAAGTTACACAGAATGAGGTGACCAGACAATGTTTATGTATTGAATATGACTCTCGATATCTTTGGCCTCTATCTTAGATCTGAAAATAATATAAAATGAAACATGTTTTGTACCTTTATCATGTGCTCAGACGAGTTAATGTTACTTCTCACAATGTTTTGGTCTTTCATTTGAATTATAATAAAAAATATAGAAATAAATTAATTTAACTTGTTACTTGCAATGAGTTTTTAAAATTATTATGATATCAATCATTTCCACAAAATACTAAAGCTGCACCAAGTGTGTCATACCAGCCCTGTTAATTTACAATTGTCTAATGTCATTCACTGTAAGTTCTAACTTCAACAATTAATTAAAAACTTTTTTTATATTTATAAATGTTTACAGTTGTTTAAAAAAGTTACAATCACATGCTACGCCTAACTGATTTATTGTTTGATGCCTACAATTCTGTCGGTAATCTTGACTTCCATGTATCTTACATCAAAAATAGGTTAAGATGATGCAATTGCAATGCGACATCATATATGGCAATGTTTTGAAAGCAAAATTTGTTTGGTCATAGGATTCTCAGATGCAGTGGATTATTTTGGGTAATCAATAATGCAGTTTAATATTCTATGACACTAACTTCACAGAAATGACTCCACCTTACAATTAAATTTTGTTTGTGATGCATAACATTACAGACCACATCTACAGCTGTTCTTTGTTTATATTAATATTTGAATGAATTATGGGATTGTTTTTATTTTTAATTTTAGTTCTATTGTAACTTATTGGTATTAATTTAGCATAACATGATCTTAAAGGCAATGGTTACAAGACTACTTTTGGATAGGTAATTTGAACCAGTATACTAGTACAAATATATAGGTAGTGCTAAGTTTACAAAATATTGGTGTCATTTAATGATTTGAATCATAACAGTAAAAGAAACAAATACGTAAATCCAGTTACAGGAATTGTACAAAAATATTCATGTTCCTTAGTTAAAAACCACATCAGTGAAAAAACGATAATAATTTGATTTGAAATACGCAATATTAATCTAACAATACCTTAGGCAGAATATCTTTTGGAAGTGGCAATCGCTGTGCATCTGCTTTACTTCTTTCCAACACAGCATCCCATTTGTCTATACCATAAATTGATTCTATATCACTTGGTCTTCGTAAAACCCATGGAGCACCTAAACAGTGTTAAACACATTTCAAAATGATTAATCCAATTATTCAAATATCACAATCAAATGATTTGTTTACTACAATACTCAGTTAATATTAACATTATAAATTTATTTGGTTAAAATTATTAATCAAATTTATAGTTTGATACATTATATTTATAATTTATTGGATTACATGATATATTTCTGTCATTTATAAATCAAGATTTCTACCAATCTAATATTGGCTCCTATTTTCCCCGAACTTACAGCCTTGTTTTTTTAATAACTTAGCTTCTATGACCTGATTCTAGAAATGTGAAGAGGATTAGTTTAGGTTAATCGGCGTAGACAATTTAGAAATAACCTTTAACATCTTATTGATATATAATATTTATAGCAAGGAAACAAATCAGACATAAACATATGCAAATACAAATTCAAATCATACAAAAATTTCTAAGAGAGCATCTGACTTTAAACAAAAGAGATTTTAATTGCTCCTTTGCGTACCATGGATTTTCGTTATTTAAAAACACTGTCGAATTACAAACCCACTGATTCTAACACTTGAAGGTCTTATCACATTTTTTTATTGGTGAGATGAAATGTTGGCGAGTGTGGTGATCAATCTAGTTGTCTCCATGATGGTGAAATCTAATAAGTCCATTATCCTAGGGTATTTTGTCAATCCAAGGATGAATCTTCATTTATCTTCATCTATGGTACTTCTGGAGTCTTTCTGTATATCTTATAACATGATAAAATAAAATATTTCACAGTTTTGTGCATATTTCAAACAAACTTCACGAGATAATTATAACATGACTATACTACTTGTCATCCTAGATCATAGTGAAGGAGTGAACCAACGGATACTTGTTCTCTCGTGGCTCCTCTAAAGCCTAACAAGATGCATTGATTTTCTTCGTCGTAGCATAGTTTATAGATAAATCAGTTCAAAGTTTCTTTTGATCGATCGTTTCTATGTTCATGATAAATGATTCACTATATTTTTAACGCACACCAACTCTATCTGGATACGGATTGATTAAAATTATTTGGTTACATTTAAGATTGTCAATTCTGAAGTGTTCAGTCATAGATGAGATTTACACATGCACTTTGCTTGGGTTCTATATCATACCTTACTAGTCTATGTCCTTTACGTTAAATACTTTTAATATTAGGCTCTCTTAAAAAAAAATTTAAATTGAATTAAATTAAATGCTCTCTTTAAACAAAATTGACTTATGGTCTTAATCTAATTTGATAATATTTACTTTGGGTAGTTGAAGATGTTACATGAAACAAGTTAGTGAATAATGTCTACAGAATTTTCCACTGTGTTCCTCTCTTTTCACTTATCTAATATTATATACTATGCTTATTCTTATTATATTAAGTCAATTTCACACTTGTATAAATGATTTCTATATATATATATGAAGTTCTTATTAACATAGATTACGAATTAATAATATGAATATAAAGCAGAAGAAAATAATTCCCCCAAATGCAATAACTGAATACTAAATTTAACTAACCCTTAACAAGGAAATGATTTTTTGTTTGTATATTTGGTCAAAAAAACTAATAAAATATTAATTTCTTACCTCTTTCTTGAGTCCAGCCCTCAGGAAAAACTCTAGGAGAAGAATAAAACAACCAAAAATCTTGAGAACATGAATCTGGAGTATCATAACGAAGTAAAAGCCTTCCCCCAATGTTTTCTATGATCTAAATCAGTAAACAGTTGTTCTATTAAAATTTTTGCTTACAATTGTTTATTTAAATTATATAATCCTTAACAATATAAGTTTTTTATTAATGACGTTGTAATATATGTGAGTTTCAGGGATTTTAAAACACTTAAATAAGGGTATAACGTAAAGGGGGTCATAATGTAAATTTTGGACATTTAGCCTATTTTAAAAAAACTTAGTACTTTCATGAAATATAATAAACATAGAAATTCAAAGGGAAATGCAGACGTTTCTATTTAATAACACAAAATAATAAATCTTACTTAAAGTCTTTTTCAATTTTAAATTCAATCTTGTTTAGATTATTCAAATTGTAACTCACGATGTTTCAAAATACACAAAAACATTTGAACAGTGTTGGGAAGTTTGAAGAAGTGGTCCACTAAATTACTAGCCAATGATTAATGAATATTGAAGATTATTTCAGACATCCAAAGAACTAAACTTGATATGTTATGTTGGTAGCATGTGTGATTTATCTATGTGCAGAGACAGAAATTTGTCCTGAGATGTTGGTACTTAGCGTTACTAGCTGCAGGGAGACATATTTGCGGTCCCCTGGAAAATGTCACGCGATGTTACGTCATACAGGAAGGAACGTTGACAAAGACTAGGCTTCCTTCTCACTTGCATCAGAGACTTAGTGGAGAACAGACCTGTTTTCAGATCATCTTGTGAAATGTTTCACAAAGTAGTTTTTAGCGGTAGTTAAGGTACAACTACCGTTAAAGTATGTTTTAATAAGAGTAGAGACAGTGTCGAACATTTTTTGCTAAAAGCAATGTAGAATTTGTGCGGATTTCACCACAAAAGTATCAACTTTAAAACCTTGCGTAATCACGGGCGTGGCTTCAAAATCTTTACATTAAGATTTTATAACAAGTGCTCTAGTGAATCAAAATCTACATGGCTAAAGTGCGACGAACTAAAGAATAATGGGGTTTTCTATTTAAATTAAATTCACACGTGTTGAAAGTTTTTTCTCTTTTATAAATTCATTTTTTGAAGTGCACTATAGATCAAAGAATCGTAAGTAGTAAATTAATTTAACCAAGTCTGCATTTGAATATTTTATTAATATAAGTTGTTGTAGGTTTAAGATGAAATGATTAATAATAAATATGTATGTTTGAGTGTCTGATTGCGGTAATTGAGATGATGACTTGCCAATTTGATTCAATTATCTATTTGTGTGTTTTTTACAATTTAAAATGATACAGTAAAGTATTAATGCCAACTACTATGCTTTCTTAATTTGAGTTTTCTCCTTTCCAGAAGTACTTTATGGTAAATTGAACCCTGTAATAACAACAAATTTAGCTTTAGTGTATTTCATAAGTGGTATAAAATGGCGTCGGTCTTTGGTAAGCATAATGCGATTTGGCGGCAAAGGTTTCCATGTGCACAGACATGGATGCAAAACTTCCAGACGAGTCCATTTGTAACCAATGAACTATACGCACAGATGCAATAAGTTAATGCGTAACAGAGATTTAGTAGTCAACTGTAGTAGACACAGATCTGACTACAACATAACCTAACTTCAATTTTGGGGTTATGTTTGATTGTTTTTATTGTGATTAAGGGAATAAAGTGTTGTAATATTATGAAGTGATAATTTAATTAAATAAGTAAAGTATATGGATTGAAGGTAGGATATAATAAATAATTGTTACGCAGTAAAGGTTATTTTTTTTATTAAAATTAACTTAGAAATATTTTTGTCAAAATTAATTATTTTATTTTTTTTTATTTTTCTATTAATAAATTTGTTTGTAAACGGCTTGTGTAAGCGCAACACGTTACAAAACGGCGCCCGAATAGAGACCTGTTTGTAACACTAAGCCGACAGCACGTTACAAAATGGCGCCCGAACTTCTTTACCATAAACGAAAACACTGGGAAGGGAGACTTTAATGGGAACATAGTGGTTGGTTATATTTCAAAATTTTTTAACAAAGTTTAAAAGTTACTTAATAATAATAATTAAAGGGTTAATTAATAAAAATACGATGGCAGAACTAAATGATTCTGGTATTTCAATATTAAATCATTCATTAGATGATACAGTCTCAGAAGGGACGAATAGGCTTAAAACAAATGAAGAAGTAATTTCAGAACCAATTATGGAAAATGTAAAAGAAAGTAATAATGAATATGTGGAGAATAGTAATGCTGATCCAAGACGAAATTCAGATATGGATTTCGCAATGATAATTCAATATTTAAAAAAGGCAGATAAAAAATCTGACGAATTAAATAATAAATTTGAAAATTTAGATAAGAAAACTGATGCATATAAATTAGAAGCAAAACAAGACTTTGACAATTTTAGGTTAGAAGTTAATAATAAATTTGAAAATTCAGAAAAGAAATCTGATGAATTTAGATTAGAAGTTAATAATAAAATTGACAATTCCAAGAAAGATTTTGATGAATTAAAAAATAAAATTGAAGAAAATTTAAGTGAGTTTAGACAGGAAGTAAAGGAAGATTTTGTTAAGTTGAATTCTAAATTTAAGAAAAATGAAGCAGCAATTGATAGTTTAAAAATAGAAGTAGGTACTTTGACTAAAAAGTTTGAAGTTAATAAAATTGAAACTGATAAGAAAGTTAAAGCAATTTCAATTGAAATGAAAGATAAATTTAAGGTAGTTGATGAAAAATTCAGTAAAGCTAGGGATGCTGTAAATGAAAAATTTGTAAAAGTTGATGAAAAATTGGTACACATTAACAATAGAATTAAGAAACTAGATAAGAAATGCGAACAGGTTGAAAATAAAGTTGTAGAAATCTTAAATTCTGAAATAGATAATGTACAGAAAGATGTTAAAGAACTCAGAGATGAATTTGAGGTTAGGTTAGAAACAAAATCTGTGGTTATGTTAGGAGAGGCAAAAAATGAAACTATTATACCGGAATTTTTTCATGAAAAGAGGGAACCTCACCCTAAAACATTTATTAAGGCTTTGGGTACTTTCAATAGGTATATAAATGAGAAATGGGAATATAAATTAGTGTTAATTAGAAAATACTTTAAGGAAGAGGCAGGTACTTGGTTTGATGTGCACAATCAAGAATGGTTAGGGTTTGAAGATTTTAAACTTGCGTTCCTAGAGAGATTCTGGTCGCAAGATAAACAAGAGAATCTACGAATGAAAATAATGTTAGGCAAACAATATGCAGGGCCACTTAAAGATATACATAATTATGTAATTAGATTACATCACCAAACACAATTTTTAGATCCACCAATGTCAATGGAGACTTTCACGCGTCATATTGTAAAACAATTGCCGGGTGAACTGAGAGTAGTTATTTTAGCAGCGGCACCTGAAAACTTAATTAGGCTTGAAAAAATAATTATGGATTGGCAGGAGAGTAACAAATACGTGCAAGAAGATAGTAAACAGAATAGTTTTGATAGGAATAGGCAACCACAAGAAGTTAGATACCATATGCAAAATCAGAATAGGCCACAATATAACAATAGCAACAATAAACACTTTCAGAACAACAGGGTTCCGCAGGGTTACAATAGTAATGGGCAATTTCAGAATAGGATGCCACAACAAAATTTTGACAGGAACATGCAACAACACAATCAAATGCCTCCGCAGGGGTATCAACAAAGTAGGCCTTTTCAGAGTAATGTGCCATAACAAGGTTATACTAATGGTAGGCAATGCCGAGACAAGTACACGGTGACCAACAAAAGGGAAACGAAAGGAGACAATAGTACGTTCGGCTGGGATGCTATTGTCCAATGAAAAGGATAGGCCGACTGAAAATAAAGAAGCTTTTAGTTTAGATAATCAAGATGTATTAATAGATGAAAGTAATTACACTGACATTAAGTCACAACCCATTAAAGGTGACATTATAGAAATTGAAATTAAAGTTTTAAATAGAAAATATAAATGCATTGTAGATTCAGGTTCAGAGATAACCGTAATTAATGAAAATATTTTTAATGAATTAAATAAATTAAGTAAATATAAACTCATGCAATTACCAGTATCGAATTTACTTATAATGGGAGTGACTGGTGTCAGAAGTAAGAGAGTATCGAAACAGATTTGTTTAGATGTACAGATAGGTGATACGAACATATTAATGAATTTCCTTGTAGTAACGGGGTTGAATTTAGATTTTATTATGGGATGTGATTTTTTGGGGAATAGCAAAGCTAAAATAGATTTTGAAAATAAGATAATTAATTTAAAGGTAAATGATGTAGAAATTTCAACGAAGTTCATTAGTAGACTAAAAGAATCCTGTGTGTACAATTTGAAAATATGTAAAGAAATAGAACCAAAAGTGTTCTCAGAAATAGAAAATAAGGGTGAATTGTATTGTCAATTAGAAGACATAGTTTTTGCATATTATAATGAGGTAGTGCATGATGATAATTATGAACAAAATAACGTAGAATGGGAAAACATTGTAGATAAAGTAATGGAAAACACAAATTTAGAATGGGAAGAAAATAGAGAAAGATTAAGGGTAGTGTTAAATCATTTTCAGGATATTTTTTCTGATACACCAGGAAAAATATTAGATTTTAAAGCAGAACTTAACATTAATAGCAATGTACAATTTATAAATAAATGTTATGTAGTGCTTCATTCAAAGAGAGATGCCATAGGCAAAGAAATAGAAAGAATGATAGAGAATGATATCATTGAAACATCGAATAGTCAATACTCTAACCCTTTGGTATGTGTAATTAAAAAAGATGGTTCTGTTAGACTATGTTTAGATGCTAGACAAGTAAATAAACTTATTATTCCTGATAGGGAGGCACCTGAGAATATTGACGACTTACTTCAGAAATTTGAGGGGGTTAAGTATATTACAAGTATTGATTTAGTAAGTGGGTTTTGGCAGATTGAGTTAGATGAAAATAGTAGAAAATACGTAGCTTTTACATTCAATGGGAGAAATTTGCAGTTCAAAAGATTGCCGTTTGGACTTAATGTAAGTACGTCAATATTCAAAAAGGGGTTATCTCATGTCATGGGGCCAGATGTATTATCATTTGCAATTGTATATGTCGATGACATCTGCATAGCGTCACGTACTTTTGAAGAACACATTGAACATTTGGCTAGACTTTTTTTATAGATTGAGACAGTTCAATGTGAAAATTAAATTAAGCAAATCAAGTTTCTGTATGAGGGAGATACATTTTTTGGGGTACGTTATTTCTGAGGAAGGCATCAGAGCTGACCCAGATAAAGTTAAAGTTATAGAGTCATTTCCAGAACCAAGAAACTTAAAACAATTACAAAGTTTTTTGGGACTGTGCAATTACTATAGAAAATTTAGACGTGGCTATGCAGAATTGACTGCACAATTTAAGCATTTACTGGGAAACAACAAACTCAGTAAAGACTGGTCCTGGAGTAACAAAGAAAGAATTGTGTTTCAGAAAATAAAAGATGAATTTTTAGATTATGTAATTTTAAAGCATCCTGATTTTAACAAAGAATTTTACATGAATACTGATGCATCTGATTTAGCTTTGGGGGTTGTTTTGTATCAAATTAATGGGGATAATGAACATATGGTAATAGCTTTTGCAAGTAGAAGTCTTCAAGATTTTGAACTTAGATACACTATTACCGAAAAATAATTATTAAGCATAATTTTCGCCTGTAAAAAATTTAGGAGTTACATACTAGGTAATAGAACAATTGTAAAATCTGATCACAAGGCCTTAATGTTTTTGAAGAATTATAAACTCACTCATGGTAGATGTTAAGATGGATGTTGTATTTACATTAGTACAACTTGGAAATTGAGTATTGTCCTGATAAAGATAATGTAGTTGCAGATGCATTATCTAGAATTGATAATCATGAAGTAGTTAGAAAGAACGAAGAGGGTGTGATCAAAATTTACAATTTACAGTTAGAAAACAACTTAAACTTAAGAGATAAGACAATGAAACAATTGTTTAAGAACTTAATTGCTGAACAAAGACTGGATATAAAATATCAAGGAATAATAAAAAGTTTGTTAGAACAAGGTGAAAATTATGATAGGTTAAAGAAATTTTTTGTAATATATCAGGATGTTTTATTTCGAAGATATAGTGAAATGGATAGTTTCAAGATATGTGTACCAACAGAAATGATTGATACTATAATAGACGATTGTCATGAAAGATATGGTCACATAGGAGGTGGAAAGTGTTATCGTATTTTAAGGGAGATCTTTAGTTTTCCAAAACTTGAGAAAATAATAAGAACTAAGCTAAAAGTTTGCGATTTGTGTCAAAAGAGTAACGTCAGTAATAAGAAACAAGAATGCCTAATGATTAACATTTTGCCAGAAAAACCTTTGGATTTAGTAGCAGTTGATTTGTTTGGGGAGTTGCCTACAGGCAAGGGGGGGGGGGGGGTAAAGTACATTTTTGTGGTATTAGATGTTTTTTCAAAATTTATTAAATTATATCCAGTTAAGATGGCGGTTTCTAAAATATTAGCAGATAAAATAGTAAAGAATTATATGCAAGAAGTTGGAAAACCTAAGGTCGTCCTTAGTGACCATGGTAGTCAGTTTCAGTCGCAAGTATGGTATGAAACGCTAGACTGGGAAGGAATCCACATAAGACATACGTCAGTATACCATCCACAGAGTAATCCTAGTGAAAGATGTATGAGAGAATTAGGAAAGATGTTTAGAATATACATCCATGAAAAACATAATAGGTGGCCTGACTACGTAGATTTCATAGAAAGATGTATTAATTACTCAGTGCACGATTCAACGAACTTTCCGCCATATGAACTAATCTACAATAAAAGATGTCCTAGGATATATAATGAATTGTTGGATTTCCCAGACAATAGGGAATTAAATAGGGAAGAAAGATTGATATTGACGAAGAAATGTCTAAAAATCAAAGCTGAACATATAATGGTACAAAATACCATTACATAACCTCAGCATATTAAAACTCAAATTGTAAAATTTAAAAGGTACAAATTAAAGTATTTAGGCCTAGCCTCGAATGAAAGGTAAACAAACATAACAAACCTGTTCAGATGCCAATGTTAACATAACCTAATTTAGGCACATCTAAATCAAAAACGTATTAAACAACCACACCAATAACACACACTGGAGACTATTTATATGTATATTTAATATTTATTCAAAAAAAATAAACAAACACTACACCATTACAGTAATCCATGTAACAGAGAAACTGATGTTCAAATATATAAACAGTCACCAACTATGGACAAATACAAAGCAAGGCCTAGATTAAAATGAGTAACCGACCTATTATGTAACGATCTTATACTTCGAACACAAACAAAATTTACACTTTATTACCAAGATAGTAATGCAAAACATCCTGGAATTATTTGTAATGTATTAATGTTATTGTAAATAAAACTGTATCGAAATTAGTAAAAAAACTAACCAGATGTAAATAATAATTATGACCGATAGCATATAATCTCGAACCCAGAGTCAATTTATTATGTCGGTTTAGAAATAAATTCTCTTTTAAGTACATAAACAATGTTTGTACACCAAATGCACAAACAAGTTATAAAAATAATTAAAGTATCAAATATTATCAAATATATAAAAATCTACAACAGCAAAAGTGTAATACGGACTAGCATATAACCTCGAACCCAGAGGGATTTAGCAAGCTGGAATGCGCGGTCAGGAAAAACAGTTCAGTCTGCGCCGATCACACTAAGGAATGGAAAGGGAAGTTGCCGGAGGACATTTTGAATTTCCATAGGAGCGGAAAAGTGGATCCCGCGATGTTCAATTTGAAGAAGATAGCGTCGTTTTAGTCAGTCAGCGTCAGTTCGCTGTAAGCCTAAGTTGACAGTGTGTTTAGACCAACGAATATTAATAAAATTATTGGAAATAAGGAAGATTCAGTGCGAAATTAAATAAATAGTGTGAGCTTTATAATATCAGCTATCCATAACATTAAATTTAAAAGAGATAAAATAAAAAATTGACTGTATAAAAGTAACTTTTGTATTCAAATTGAAAGTGATAAATTCAGTGCCACTAACCAGAACTTGGTATATTCTGGACAGCTTATAATTCAACGTTTTAATACACTTCTAAATTATCTGGACATCTTTAAAAATTAAATCAAACTATTAATTGGAAATTTTGTTATAAATTATGTTAAATTCATTCTCTAATGCGTATAAGTAAAATAAAGATTGCTCATGCTGCACGAGTTGCCTGACCCCGAGATCATAAATCCTAAATATAACTTAATATAAACAAATCATCACTTTGTGTATTCATGATTGTATATGCAAATTTCTGAAAAAATTGATAAATAAAAAAAAGTTAATCTTGTTGCTCTACGAAAACATATCTGTCTATTTTATTGTAATTTAGATCCAGTAGAATATGATAGAATAAATTTAATAAGGATTATTACATTTTGACGCCCAACTAGTGGGAAATTATTAAGAGAATAAATTATTATAAATTGGCTCCACAACGTGGACTTTAAGAAAAGAAATGAAAGATAAAGAGATCATTATAAAATGGCGCACAACGTTCTAGCATGAGCAAACTTTCTCATTAATAAATTGACTCAAGTATTAGTATTGTAAATATTTAGTAATTGTAAGATTTTATTTGAATTTAAAGTAGTAATTTTAACGATAGATATAAGACAATATAATTATAGCTTATGTGTTAGAATAAGTAGGTATTACAATTTAACCAACCTAGGCCTACTTACATTTCACAAACAATATATTAACTTAGGCCTACGTTTAAACACCAATTAAAAAACTCAAAAGTAGGCCTACATAAATTCCACTTAGGCAATAAATTGCAAAATATTCCTAATTAAGACAAAACATGGATAATCCACAAGACGCAAACGAAAGATACAATCTTAGGCCTACCTCAACACAAACAGAAAAAGCCAAGGAGGCAAACCTGAAGACGTTACGTCCAACCGCATCTAACCTCACAACCGAAATTAGCCCTACAGATCCGCGCCATGCAAGTGTTGACGAAACAAGTACCGAAGTTAATTTTGAAAGTTTATAAATCATTGGAAATAGAAAGTAAGAAAGGCAATTTATATCTACAGCAAATTACATGCAAAACAAACAAATAATTTCTGCTTTAAAATAATTACATTAGTAAAAGTTACTTGTCATTGCCAAAAGAAAGGCAATCTACGTTTACAGCAAATTACGTACAAAACAAACCAATAATTGCAGCTTTAAAATATTTTACATTACTATTTACATTACTAAAAGGTAAACATTATTGGCAGAAGAA
>JAGFPH010006900.1:6932-21774 GCA_018207615.1 Philaenus spumarius
CTGGGTTAGGTTCCAGGCCACTCTGGGTTAGGTTCCAGGCCACCCTGGGTTAGGTTCCAGGCCACCCTGGGTTAGGTTCCAGGCCACTCTGGGTTAGGTTCCAGGCCACCCTGGTTTAGGTTCCAGGCCACCCTTGGTTATGTTCCAGGCCACCGTGGGAAACGTTGTCTGTTCGGGCCCCGTACATATGATTTGAGAAAACCTCTATGTTTAAAGACCAACACACAATAAAGAATACCATAAAATTAAGTTTTATCAGATGAGTTCTACTTATAAAACTCTGGCATAGTATAGTTTAGTTTTGGCATATATTGATATAATGCTAAACCTCTAGTTCTGTCTTTCACACAGGTTGTGAGTGATGCTGAAAACCTGCCTGGAGACATGGTAGCTGTGAATGCGATGGGTTTCAATGGAGGTATGGGACATGCTGTGTTGCGTAGGAATGCTAAAGTAAAGAAAGAAATATTACAAGACGGAGCCTTACCTGAAGACGGACTGCCAAGACTTATTTTGGCATCTGCAAGGCATGCTGAGGGGATACAGAAAGTGATTGATTCTGTGAGTTTATATAAATACTAGGTGACCCGTACGGCGTTGCCCGTGGTGGTTGGTATTTTCAGTCTTTTTAACGTAATCGTATTCTTTTTAAGTGTTCAGTCAGTGAGTGGTATTTGTCTTTTATATATATAGATCTTAAATAATAATAGCACTATTGTCATAATAATAAAAGATCTGAAATTATGATTTTAGTAACTTTGATCCTCCCCAAACCCCTCCTAAAATTTCGAAATTTTTCATACCCTTTCTTAGTGAGCACCTATGGCCCTAGAGGAAGCTACATACCAAATTTCATTCCAATCCGTTCGGTAGTTTTGAAGAAGTCGTGATTTAAAAACTTTGATCCCCAAACCCCTTAAAATTTCGAATTTTTTTCAAACCCTTTCTTAGTAAGCACCTATGGCCCTAGAGGAAGCTACATACCAAATTTCATTCCAATCCATTCGGTAGTTTTGAAGAAATCGTGATTTAATAACTTTTATTCCCCCAAACTCCCCTAAAATTTCGAATTTTTTCAAACCCTTTCTTAGTGAGCACCTATGGCCCTAGAGGAAGCTACATACCAAATTTCATTCCAATCCGTTCGGTAGTTTTTGAGAAATCGTGATGAGTGAGTCAGTGGGTTTTGGCTTTTATATATATAGATTATATTCATTCAGTAATTTGCTAAAAATCAATAAATATATAAAGGTTTTTTTCTATTTGCATAGCATGGGAGTGTAAAGTAGCTATCTCATAAAATCACTCGTTACTTTATTAACCACTAGAGGAAACCACTGCGTGCTTTGCACGCCAACTCCGTTGGAACCTTCTATACACATAATCATGTTATGTTTTCTTTATAATAAAGGTGTAGGATTAATAAAAACCCCAAAGCTAAGATGGTAAATAATGTTAAATGTTCAAATCAAATTATTTCATATATTTTTATATCAGCAGTTATAACAAATTTTAAAAGAACCAGCAAGGCTCAGGCCTACACTCTAGTAAAAACCTAACCTAAATGGTAGAAATACAAATAAATAATTGCTTCAAAGTTTGAAATCATTTGTTAATGGAAATATTAGGGCAGTTGTTTCATTCAATTGGTTGCTACGGTAATAAATATAAATACATGTGTTGGTTCATCAGTCTAAGCCTAACCTAAGAATTTTTTCCGACTGCGTTTACAAATATTGAAATAAAAAATGTTTTCATCAAAATGAACTATGTTACTCAGAGAGCTTTTTATTAGTGTAACTATTTTTTCAACGTATTCAGTAGTTCTAGAGATTACCCCTTACATACAAACAAACAGATTTTACCTCGATATGTTAGTATAGATATAATACAATCAGCTGTCAACAATAAACTCTTATTGAAACTGTGGCAGCACCTCGAAAGAAAGTTGTCTGTATATAAAGGAATGTGAGCCCATAATGTATAAAGGGAATGCTTTAATCCAATAATTGGTTCCTCGTTCCGTTTTGCCTAAACCATGCTTTCTTAACTTCCTCTCCACTCCTGAACTAATCTTTGCACCACATTACTTGTGTTTTACTTACAGTACTCAATACATATAGTTTTTCATGTAGTAGTGGTTAACTACTATGGCAATATATCACAACTGACATCGAGAAAAAAGTGTTACAAGTTAATATTCAGTGTTTTATGTATATTATTTATTTTCTGTCAAATGTAGTCTGTATTTGTACTTTACCTTTTTATGTGGCTACATGTTTCACTGCCACAGGCAGCATCATCAGGCCAGCTTCTATGTCCACTCAAACGCTTATATACACACAACACTTACGGTAACACATATTTTCGTACATTTTTCGTATACGTCACATAAATAAATAAATTTGGGTAAAAATTTACTAACTTGTCAATCGATTTCTAAGGGAATTTGATATAACATGAAAGAACACATCTAACTGATCGTAGAAACAACACAAATTTTCCCGGGAAATAATATTTGTAGGAGTTATGAAAGAAATAAAACTTGAAATTGTATAGGTTAAGTTTCAACTTGTCCGCGATATTTGACGTAATTATAACAAAATAAATCACTTCACATACACCAAACATGTAAGAATAAAATAAAGTAAACAATATTAACCCCAAAAGTATCCACAAAGCAAAATAATTTGAAAATAATGTAACAAAATGTATTTTACCAAAACAAATACACCGAACAATAGAAAGTACACTATTTAAAATGAAAATTTATCAACGTTGCCAAATCGAACAATACGTTATTGTACTGAATAAGGTGTGTATAAATCAAGGTAACTAGATAGTAAAGGTTGCCTCATGTGAGAAATATCAAAAAAGTGGAAGTTTGAATTATTTGTCTAGGCCTACATGACTATGAGGCAACCTTTACTATCTAGTAACCTTGATATAATTAGAATTAAAAAAAACTAGAGGACTAACCTAAACTGTTTAGTCACAGTATTTTGCCGATAACAGTATGGTTATAATATTTGTATAATTATAATATTTCGTCGTATTATCACTTTATATAATTAGAATTAAAAAAAAACTAGAGGACTTACCTAAACTGTTTAGTCACAGTATTTTGCCGATAACAGTATGATTATAATATTTGTATAGTTATAATATTTTGTCGTATTATCACGTTATATAATAATAAAATGAGTTGCCTAAACTGTTCGTTTCTACACAAAAAAGAACAAGAACAATCCGGCAACGCTGTCAGGTCGGTAAGAAAAACATGTCGGCACTTTACAATGTAATTCTCCATAAGGAACTTTTTATTTGAAAGTTTTTAATGTTGTACGTGTTGAAGATGGTTAAATATTGGTTTCCCGGCATCAGTGAAGTGTATAAATACTATATTTATTAAGAAAAAAGTTCAGGGATGTGTGTTTATAGTAGTTTTGATTGACAAGTTAAAGTAAACAAATACCTAAATTTGTTTAACTTTGCTACACTTGAGAGGTACCTCATTCTGGTGTACTTCCTCCAAGACTCATGCTGGCATGATGATGCTGTCTGTGGCAGTGAAACATGTAGCCACATAAAAAGGTAAAGTACAAATACAGACTACATTTGACAGAAAATAAATAATATACATAAAATGTATGTAGTTCTAAGGCTACCAACAATGAATATAATTCAGTGTTTAATGAGTTCACAGAAGTGGTTGAGGTAATGGTGGCATGATCACTGCTTTAGTTGTACAATCTGAAGACGATATTTCATAATTATTGTTAACGGCGGATCCAAGTCCACCTTCTTCAAGGCACTGAGATGATCCGCATGCTTTTCTTACGTTTTAGAAACAAATATGGCGAATGTTATTGTAAAGGTGCCCACAAACTGTTTATTTTAGTGGATCTTACTACGCTGAATTTGAAGCGACTTAGTTTTGTACGAATTGTTTAGCGTATATCTGTGTCTGGCAAATATAATACCTCCTTTGCCTACTGCGATTCTTCACTTTATTGAATGTACATAAACTCTTAACTTCTTTTCACTACTTGGCAACAAACATTGACTCTTCTGTTTGCTTTACAAAATTTTGAAAATAAATATTTTGTTGATTATTATAATTTTATTGCATATCATTTTTCATTCTTCGTGTATTTTTCTCATTTATGAAGTCACATACATTACAATGGTTATAATTATTGGGTTATAATTTTGTTAGTTACAGTTAATGTATCATTGAGGATAATGATTTTGTCATTGAAACGCGTTTGGTTATTAAACGTATGTGTGTGAGAACTTGTGTTAACATCATGGTATAGATAAAATCATATAGGATGGCGCGTAGGGCGGGTAGTGCGAGTGAGACAGAGCACCTATCCCACCACACTTCCCCTCATAAATTTAGGCGGGGCATTGTACAGTCAACCCTAGTTATGTTGGCTTATTTACTTTACGATATCGAGACATTTTAAATAAAACATGTACTAAACACGCTTAAAATACGATTTAAATTAAAGGCTATTTTATTACTTATAAAGTAGTTTATTATAAATTTACTATCTATAGATATAAGTAAATAGAAAAATAGTATATTTACATTACATTAAATAATTAACTGCCCCGCTCTTCAATTCAGTTAATTATTATAAGTTAACTATAGATATAAGAAAAAGAAAAAACAATATATTTACATAAGGCTATTACCTGATAATATTGGTTGCGCTTATTTGCAAGCGATTTGTGGACAAACCAAACATCTGACTGAAAAATGTTTGAAATAAAATATGTAGATCAACTAATTTTCTACAACTTTGCCGCTGGAAGTTTCTTTCTACCCTAAAAATAAAAAAAGTTTACGCTTTACTACTTTTTCATGTCCCGATTTAAAAAATCGAAGTATTTGTTATGTATAAATTCTGAACATTTACTAAACTGGAAGATATTTATACTGTTAGTTGCAACATATCACGCAGATTACAAATATATAAAATTTGTCCTATTTAAATAATCCTAGTACTGTGCAGAAGCTTGTAATTGAAAGCGCGTCCAATGCTAAAAATTGCTCGGCGGCCCTCTAATCGATGGATTTGACACAGACTGTATTTTTCTTACAAAACGAAAGAGACTGGTGTTGGAGGGAGAAGGGCATTACTGCTTCTGCGCAAAACACGCGCCATCCTAAATGCTACTACCTATAACAACTGTATTATGTAGTTCCGTAGAAATCTATTTAATTAGAAATCTTGAATGTAATAAAATTTCAATGCTATTAATATACCAGATTGTTTGTTTTATCAGGTGAAGAGCATGGCTTTGGACATAGAGTTTGCAGCTTTGATGAACAATATACACAAGGACAATATTACTGGACATATGTATAGAATGTTTCATATACTGCCTCAAGTAACTGAATTTAATGGTGAAGTACAGGTTAGTCATCATTATAATGTATTTGTAATACATAATATTATTAAATTTACACACTATATTGTAATAGCAGTCTAACCATAACAAGTCGTAACCCAACAGAAACCAAACTTTTTTTAAATGTAGTGGTATTTACTGCATTTTTACATAAAATGTTTAATTTTCTTTGAAAGTCCTCCCCACACTCTCTTCACGTTATTTAAAATGTTTATTAAACTTGACTTATGAAATATGTTTGTTTATATTTATCACTGATACTACACCTAAACGTGAAATGTGCTATGTGTGTTTTGTGTAATTTAATTTTAATGTATGACGACCTCGATTGAGTAATTTTATGTCTGATGATGGGATAAAAGTCCCGAAACGCGTCACTAACGAACATAAAGAAGAGGTCACGTGACGGAAGAAAAGAAGGTAAGAAACTTTAGTTTTAATAAATCAGTGACCTGGATACTGAAAATGAATTCATTATATAAAAAGTAATTTTTTGTAAAGAACATCAAGACTACATTCTTCTAGCCTGTTTAATTTTGTATCCAATGGTATAATTATGTTTAAATACCAATTTTTTTAAAACAGTTTATTCTAACAAGTTGGTTAGTTTTTTACAAACTAGGTCTTTTTGTTATCAGTAACGTTCAAAATTTTAACCTGTTACTATCCTGTTCGAAGTTACGACTTCGAAACATGCAGTAGCAAATAATTTAAATTTATTCTTTTAAGGTAATTAATTCATAATATTCAATTGTGACTTGGTACCAAAAATGCACATCACTTTATTTTTTCTGAAAGAAGTACGAAACAAAGTTGAAATTCATATTTTTTTAATGCGTAATTTTACATTTGTTTGCGTTAGTTTTCATAAAATGATTTTAGCTTTCAATAAAATTATTTTGACTTCTAGGGTTCTAGAGGTGAGATTTACTTTTTTTTAATTCAAGACGAGAACGTGATGTTGTTTTTTAATACAAATTATCGAGCTCGAGGAAAAGACTACAGCTGATGTTTAGGAGCAAAGGAGAAACAAAAGTAGAGTTTTAGGGACAAGAATGAACCAACATTTTAATCTCAAGTTGAGAGCGAAAAATATAAAGTACCTTTTTACATCATTAAAAGGAATATAATGTATATGGGCAGTCATTATTAATAAGTTAAACCTTCTTTCGATTTATTTGTTATTGCAAATAAGTTTATGAAAGCTATTACAAATATAATGTACCACATAGATACTACATATGTAACATATTAATTTGTTTGTATAATTATATTTATTTAAGTAATTAATTGTCATTATTTATGTTATTAAAAACCCAAGGTTATATAAAACTCAATCTTTACACCTATCTCGCGCCTAAGTTATTTCTCTTCAGTGCGAAGGTAAATTGAATAAGATATTGGGATCGTTAGAAAAACTTCTCTTGATCTTCTTTTCATACTATTGTAATTTTGTAAGGAAAAACTAATAATAAAACTTGAGATTTTTAAAACGTATCAAGAAATTTATGGCTGAATAGAGAAAAGTTCAACCGAGTAGTGAATTTTATTCTTAACGAGATCGAGACGATATTGACCTATTTCTCGAGAATTTTGAGATAATGCAAACCCATATCGACTTTTTATAATCTACGTAAATCATTTTAACATTACAATTTGAAAGGCTAATAAAAAAGTAAACTGGTGTTTTTAGGAATTTAATGGTACTAAACCAGAAGTATGGTTCATCTTCTCTGGTATGGGCTCGCAGTGGAATGGTATGGGGACTGGATTGATGAAAATTCCTGTATTCGCTGCTGCCATTGACAAGTGTGATAAGGCTCTCGCCCCATTTGGTATAGACATAAAGAATGTGTTGACTACCGTGGATAAGTCAGTGTTTGAGAATATCGTCAACTGTTTTGTAGGCATTGCTGCGGTACAGGTATTTTATTACTTCTACTAAAAATTATACGTATTTGCTATTTGTTGCAATAAGATAAGCAATATAAATGAGTAATAAATGTTGTATATAACATATAACAATACAGACATATGTAAATACAGGTTGTTACAGACATCAAGTGGTTGATTTACCAACTTGGTATTCATGTTGGCTGTTAACACTAAAGTGAGTACATCTAATGTGCTGATCCTGCACCTTTTCAAACTTCTTTAAGAGGAAGGAATATAGGCTAATTGGTCTAAAGGATCTAGGCAAGTCCAAAGCCCTTTGACCTCCCTTCGGGATAAAAAAAACTAACATATCCCTTCAGGATATTGGAATATATCCTAACTGGCCCTACAAACCTTCACCAGGCTGAGTATAACCCTACCTTCCAATGGATAAGAGCCATGTCTAAGGATTCACAGACAAATCTCCTGCCAAGCAAAGCAGATGACGCGTTGGCGTGCTGGAGATTTATCTGCAGCATCCTCAGGTTGTGGGTAATTGCTGATTTCTCATCCCATCGGACCCTGAAGGTCTCTGGGAAAGCCTAACTGCCCGATCCTCTTCCTCTCTCTGGGCGGCGACTCCTAGTATTGTAGATCACGCTGGCAAACAAAAGGGTTCTTAGGTTGAAACTTTTTAAATATATCAGGCCTCTCTTTCCAAGGTGTTCCACCTCCAACAGATCGTCACTCTCTCGAAGAGGTGGAGGGCCCACTAAGTCCATGCTCCAGGTTTGATGAACCGGGCCCAGGAGACAATGGAGTTTCAGTGACGGTCCAGGGGGCACAGTAGCAACCTTTACATCAGAGTCACTAGCCTTCTGGACCCGTGCGTCTTGCTTCTTCAGCCTGATTGGAATGCTTCCAAACTTGAACCATAAGATTGGATGGTTTTTGCCGACCTACGGTCAATATTGCGGGTTAGTTCAGTGGTAGGCCCTTTCACAGCCTTCCTGACTACCCTCCAGGTGTCCATGTTGAGAACATCATTTTGAGCCCAAAAAAAGCCCCCTCACGTTGGAGTCTTCGGGGCAGTAGGGGAAGTATCCCACAGCAATCTGGGTTTTCGGAATTTCTTTCTCCCCAACAATCTGCAGATTGGCTCCTTCCCAGGGTTTTAGAGAGTCCTCAAAACCTCATTTTGTTCCTTTATTGGAACAGCTAAGGGTGCAAACGCCATCTTTAGCACTGAACCCATTGAATATTTTGGGGGTGAGGGTAAATATACACTCTACACACTATTGGTTAATATTTACGGTCTTTTTCAAAGAGTCATAAAAAGTACAGGGATTTGAACTGAAGATACTTTCAGAAAATTGCATTCTTGGTAACAAATTGGAATCTGGTTGTACCTACTTGCTTGCAACAATTTTTCCAACTTCTAATAACTTAACAAAAACTTAAAATTTTCTACTTGTACCAAAAAAAAATACTTTTATAACCCAAAAATTAGCTGCACAAAACTTGCAAGTTTGTTTTGTGGATTCATTTTGGGTTATCACTTAAAACTTTTTCTGACAGATTTTTACAAAGTACTAATACTGTAACATTAACTTTTGCTTCCATCATCTGAAACTTGGGTTCTGATCACATAAGACGTTGATTACACATATCAACTAAAAAAAATTGTTTTCTTTCAATTTCTTTTGGTTAACCTGTTTATTTTAAAATCGTTAATTAAATTAGCTATAAATTAATTTATAGGCTTAAAGCTAAACAATAGATTACCAAATCGGGTAAAGAGGCTAACATGTAAACAGATTAAGGTTACTGTTACAAATATGTCAGTTGAAAGAAAATACTGTATTATAAAGTAAACAATTTTTAAATGTCAATTCATTGGAGTTGTGAATATTTTGTAAAACTTTGTGCGTTGCTTATTGTTTAGCTGTAGTTTTAAGGAGGTTCTGACAAGCAACCTGTTCATTGACAAATTAATTATTTGTACTTATTTGAATGTTGTGTTGCGATGGAGAGAAGGACACTTGGAGAGTTAAACTACAAAAACAATTTCTCATTGTCTCGTTACCAAGATAGGAACTAAGAGTAAAAATACAGTAAACATGTTGTACTTTCAGATTGGCCTAGTGGATGTATTGAAGTCACTAAATATAGTAGCAGATGGTTTTGTAGGACATTCTGTGGGAGAGTTGGGCTGTGCTTACGCCGATGGTTGCTTTACGGCAGAGCAGATGATATTATCGTCCTACTTCAGAGGCATAGCTAGTCTAGAGGCTGGCTGTATCAAAGGCATGATGGCGGCAGTAGGTAAGGTTCTTTCTTATCCCTTCTTTTTATCTCTGGCCGAGATTAAATCTGTTGACAGTAGTCTCCAGTTTTCTAAATTATTTAAGAAATTATTGTTGAGTAAAATGGATCAAGTTTCCTTGCTTTAGGGTGTGATGGAATATTTTCTTTTTTGTAAATACATTTAGGCCAGTCGGTAGAGGTAATTTTAGACTAAAAGTTCCAGTAATTTACAATACGGCTGATTTTTTTTTATAAGTACATTCAAGTATGTAGATTAACATAAAAAAAGTTTACCAGTCTATCAATTTCCCAAAGTCGAAAAAAAATCGATTATCATTTATTTTTTCGATTATCCTTAATATTTCGAGCTGGGATGACGATAGAGAAAAATAAAAAACACCACCGTGTAGGGGAGGTATTTTCAACAAAAAAGGTCATATGTATTTATTTCGTCCAAGCAATGGTTTGTCTGGAAAAAATTCGAAAATGCAGGTATGTATTTTGCAGCAGGGGAAATCACTAAAAGGGGACATCTTATTCATATATGAACCGTTGGCTTATTCTAAATTGGCCAAATTTTAATATATCGAATTGAAACTTGACGTAGGAGTTAAAATATATATTATAAACATTTATGCTGAGTCTCAGCTTGTTATCTTGAAAATGACCCGATCTAGGAGTCGATTTCGATTATCGATTTTAGGAGTACCGGACCCACGAACTAATTTCAATCTATTCCAGTTTCGTCAATTTATGGAATATCAACACCAAATTTGTTTTACAAGTTGAGTACACCAGTATAAATATTATTAGTAAGTATGAACGACTTTTTTCTTGTTATTTTTAAAAACGAGGCGCTTGAAAATAGTCTTCTGTTTTACCTATCTCGTTTTAACTATAACACCTTTGGATTCAACGACTCTATTTTCGACATTTTTTAACATATCGATTTAAAAATTGGTACAGAAGTTACAAATACAATTGTTTTTTGCTATACTTATTTTAAAAACTATATTTTCAAAAATGACTAATCTGCAGCTGATCAACTCAAGCGTTTTGATGAAAAATCTAAAAAGGTCTAAAATTTTAATTTTTTAATTTACTTGTGCTTTTAAAAGTAAATAATAAAAAAGGTTTATACTCCTTGAACTTGTTTGAATATATATATTTAACTTGTAAAAAAACTTTCAGGTTGATATTTTGAAAATTTTCTAAACTGGAGCCGATTAAAATTAGTTCGTGAGTCCGGTACTCCTAAAATCGAGAAACCCATTGATGAGTCAAGTGGCGCTAGATCGGGTCATTTTCAAGATAACAAGCTGAGACTCAGCATAAATGTTTAAAATATATATTTTAACTCCTATGTCAAGTTTAAATTCGATATATTAAAATTCGGCCAATTTAGAATGACCCAACGCTTCACATATGAATAAGATGTCCCCTTTTAGTGATTTCCCCTGCTACAAAATACATACCTGCATTATCGATTTTTTCCAGACAAACCATTGCTCGGAGGAAATAAATACATATTACCTTTTTTATTGAAAAATACCTCTACTACACGGTGGTACTTTTTATTTTGCTCTATCTTCATCATAGCTCGAAATATTAAGGATAATCGAAAAAAAAACATAATCGATTTTTTTTCGACTTTGGGAAATCGATAGACTGGTAAACTTTTTTTTATGTTAATGTACATACTTGGAGGTACTTATAAAAAAAAATCAGCCATATTGCAAATTACTTTTAGTTTTAACCTAGACCGACTGGGCTAATTATGTATGGATGATTAATAATAAACAGTTGTGTATGTTTAGTTTATTTGATAATAATATTGCTTGTATTGGTTTTATGGTTCCGGTTTTATATGTAATAAGTATGAATGTGTGCGCTGGTGTACGGGTTTAAATATCTATACTAGTAGTCGTTCGACCGTGACTCTAAGTAGACGTCTACCCGGATTACATGTCATAATTGTGTGTGTTGTGTTGTGAGTTGAGTTTTTTTGTGTTGTATGTAATGTAACTTTTATTATCTGATGATGAAACATATGTTTCGAAACGCGTCATAAACGTACGCTGAACGAATTCACACGACGGATACAAGGTAAAATTTGTTATATTCTATTTGTGACTCGGATACTTATACAATGATTTTTTAAATCTAAAAGCATGGTTAAAATAAAAAAACTTGGACGATTTTTTAACAAATTTGAAGTTTGCGGCCATTTTGTGAGCTTACCGTTAGAGATACGGAAAAAAGTCAAGAAAACAATTTTGCAGAACATCAAATTTACTACAAGTTAAACATTATTACTTTTTCAATTCTACTTTCGGTTAAGCCACAAACTGGCTTTGGAAAAAAAGCTCACACTGAGAGAAACGGATCGGCTGGGATTTTTATTTTATTTAAGTGGTTAAAAATGAAAAATGGAAAAAAACATGTATAAATATGGCTTGGCCTACGAATAAGGAACGTTCATGCGAAAATCATGACAATCGGTCAAGGCGTTTGGCCGTAATCATGAGACAGACAGACACACAGATGAAATGCCAAACGTACGAGCTAAAACGGAGACCTCGCTTCGACCGGACAATACTAATTTTGTATAATCAAGCATTTGTGTTTTAAAATGTAAATTTCCGTTAGTGTAAATTTAATTTTCTGTTAATTATTGTTCCTAGTTTATAGTTTTAAATTGTTCACTGTATTTTTATTTCAGTTTGCTGTTGATTTTTACTTTCTCCACCCTATACGTAGTATATGGAGAAAGTATTGTTTTCGTAAAAATGTTCAAATTTTAATTTTCAGTTGAATTATCTGTTTTGGGCTCCTAGAACCCCAAAAAATTGTTTAGTGCAATTATCTGTGTTGGTGCTCCCTGAACCCAAAAATATTTTTAGTGGAATTTTTTGTTTTGGTGCTCCCTGACCCAAAAAAGTAATTTTAGAGTGGTGTCTGTCTGTCAGTCTGTCTGTATGTATACACGACCAGAGAGGACACTATTGGTCCGAGTTTCATGAAATTTGGTATGTAGGTACTAAACCCTAATATCTCCAGGCGTTTTTTTCATTTTTTTGAATTTTTAAATTTTAATGGTAATTTACCCCTAAAAACCCATAAAAACGACAAAAATGCAAATTTTTTAAAAACGGCTCTAACGATTTTGATCAAATTTTCAGTATTTATAGTGCTTACGATGCCAAACAAAATGATACCATCCGCTTTTATCAAAACTTCGGCGTTTTATAATAATGGGGAAATGTTTAAAAATAAACAAGTTTGTGTTGTCAATCTAGCATCGCGGCAGCGGCCGCACGGGGTAGCACCACGGTAGCGAGCACGGCCAGTAATTCAAAGGTCGCGCGATCGAATCCCGCCTGAGACAATAATTTTTTTATACGATTGACGTAGGTAGAAGATTTTTTTTTTTGTTTTGTTCTAAAAAGTAGTAAATAAAATGATTAAAACAATATTATTTTGACTACAGTAAGTTGGGAGAAAGTTTGTGTCAGTTAACTGATACCGTTTATTAATATAAGTTTCTTGTAATTATTATTCCTTTTTTGTCTTATATTTTTCATGTTTTTCAATGTAATAATGTAATATTGTTTAATATAATAAATATTATTGATTGCTCTATAATGTATAATATAATATAATGGGGTTAGGTAATAGAGAGAACTAGACAGTCCTAATCTCTACACCAAACAAAGGCAACTATCTATCTCTGTCCTTCTCTCTCTTATAGCTGTGACTGTGCCCAATCAAATCTGATTAATCAATCTCTCCGTCTAAGGTCCCTTTTATTGAGTTTATGTTTTGTTATAATACTGTAAGTTTAAGTAGAATTTTTAATCGTCGTGGCGAAGAGTCAGGGCAAGAACTACCCAAACAGGTAAGATACTTAGACTGACTATTTTGATTTAATTACTCGTCGTTTTGATGTCTGGTCTTTGTATTATTTATTTTAAGACTTTTCAGTAAAAAAAAAAAAACAATTATTGGTTCGATCAGTTTCCGCTTTTATCTTAGGAATAATAAATAACTTGTACAAATAAAACAAAGTAATAAAATGACGTGTGAAACAGCTTCGTTTCCCTTAAAAGATCTTAGCAACACGATGTTGAGTTGACAAAATATCCTATATATCTCTCACAATCTCATCTACTGAGGCAGAGACCGGTGGAGACTTATTTCTCTCGAACTCCCAATAAGTAAAAGTAAACGTCTGGTTACTTTTTTCCAATCTATGTATTGCATCCCATTTTTCTACATTCCTGTTTTAGTCGCTTTCGTATAATTTGTTAAATAGATAAATAAGTTAAACGACTTATACAGTAACTTACAGATGTTGTACGAATTTACTCCAATATTCTAAGTAAAAAGCATGTACGTGTTGAGTTTGAACCTCGACAATTAGACTAACTTTTATAGATGTTTTAAAAATTCCATTCAACCCTGATAATTAAAACAAGCGCTAAAACTTGATCTGAATTTATTTCAGAATACAGAATAAAAAAAACTGTCTATAGTTGTTTTACACCTTCTGGAGACATCATCTGTGCAGAGCAAATAAAATTGTAATTTTAGCAAAATAAATTTAAGTTTGTACTCAAACCTGACAAAAATATTTTGCATACCTGTAGTTTGTTTAGGTTTTTGTATGAAACACAGGATTTGTCATTGTTTTGATCCCGATAACAGATTGAGTAGCTCTAATTAAAAACTACAGAAGGAGCCTTATGGCTTGCAACTTTCAAACTTTATATTTTTATTTTGTTAGAATAATCAAATAAGTAAAATGTCATGATTAATTTTTGTCTGTATTGTACCTTTCTTACATTCACGTTCTACTCTGTTAAACAGTTAATTGGCGCAAAATGTTAATAGGCAGGTAAATAATAATTTTAATAAGCATATCCTGCATTTTACACTTTTCTTTTGGGTTTCCGCCTAAAAAGTGTATAATCGAGGTACAGATAAAAGGGGGTGTCGTAACTTTGCTGGTTTGTTAGGTTAAGCATGAGGGTCCTTACAGAAGGGCTACGACAATATGCGTATTCATAAAAGACTTGGAAGGAATGGTCGTCCTGGGGGGGATCAGCCTCCAGATAACGAGGGGAGTAGACTGTGCTGCCGGGATCAGCCGACAGATCACAGCAGGAAGGACTCGTCCTGGAGGGATAAGCCGACAGATCACAGTAGGAAGGACTCGTCCCGGAGGGATCAGCCT
>JAGFPH010006900.1:60403-72148 GCA_018207615.1 Philaenus spumarius
CCAATAACAGTATGATTATAATATTTCGTCGTTATTATCACATTATATAATTAGAATTAAAAAAAACCAGAGGTACTAACCTATACTGTTTAGTCACAGAATGTTGGAAACAGTAAATGTTTTCTAAATACGCCTTACTGAAAATATGGAATAGTCTACAAAACTTCTGCTTCAGTGATTTCAAGGGTTGAATAGCTGGCTCGATTTGGATGTGGTCCGAGGGTCACCCTTAAGCCTCTGGCTCCATTTGGATGTTTTTGGGTAGGCGGAGCAGGTGGACTGGCTCGATTTGCCAGAGCCCATTTTTAAAAATTAAGATACAAAATAACACGTATTACTCTTCCCAAAAGTGCTTTAAAATGAGATAGGCATGTATACTTTTCGACTTCTAATAATTGTGATACAGGCCCATTTTAGAATAATTTAGAATAGCAACCATGACTCATCCCCCGCCAAATCTTTCCGTGCGCCCCATAGGCCTGGAACACACAAGGAGTTTTTTTTGTCGGCTGCGGATTGTCATAAAATTTAAAATATGCACACGGTAAAATTTCCGACGCAGCGCCGTCTAAAATTCTTATTGCGATTCATTAAACTGAAGTGTCTAGTTCATCAATCACGAACTGTATTATGTATTATATAACTTTTTTCTTCTAATGTTTTGTTGACATGAACAGAGAGCAACTCTCGCTTTATTGATATTCCGTCGCCGATTGGAAAGGAAGCAAAAAACTATACATATTTGGGTTCATCCAATCAATAAATAAAAGAAGAAAAGATTTTGCAGCATTCTACACTGTGTTTCTTGATTTGAGGAACTAGAACAAACATTTTTCAATTATTTAAGAAAGTCAGTTTCTACACGCGTCTGAAGGATAGTATTCTACGGAAAAAATACTAAAATAAGGAAAATTGGCGTGCATTTGGTCACGTTCGCCACTGTTTCGGCGGAGACGGTGGAAAATCCGTCGATTGTAGTGGCAGCGAGCGACTGCACAACTACCGTCAGCGGTAAATAAACCGATCGTTTATTTTTCCTACCAATATGTATGCTCTAATATTCTTCTTAGAATAACGGCGACGGCAAATAATCCGTGGCGGACAAAACTCCGTGTGCTGCCTCTAGAACACTATACTTTGATACACTACACTGTATCTATCTTATCTTCTAAAGCGAGAGATAATTGTCTGTCTGCTAAATGGATCTGGAATCTCCGTCTAAGGATTTTTGATTTTTTTGATTTTATATGGGGCTTTTGGCCACGAGAAATCGATTGGAAATGGTCACCAGTCTGGGAAAATTCGTTTTCTAAGTCTTTTTATCTTATCTTCTAAAGCGAGAGATAATTGTTTGTCTGCTAAATGGATCTGGAATCTCCGTCTAAGGATTTTTGATTTTTTGATTTTATATTAGGCTTTTGGCCACGAGAAATCGATTGGAAATGGTCACCAGTCTGGAAAAATTCGTTTTCTACGTCTTTTTATTAAATTAAAAAGTGAAATTTGTCCATTTTAAACAATACAAAGCACAGCTGATGCACATGTTTTCAATGCCATTACAATAATCATCTGCTTTCTTTTAAACTGTATATTTTATTAGAGGTAATCCTAATGTTGTATCTATTTATAGTTACCATGGCAACGAATACATAATAAACATACCCTTTATTTAGTTGTTTAATGTTATAGGCCTAACCGAAATGATGTTCACGGAAATTTGCAATAATAGTAGTTATTGACGTGAGCGAACTAGGCCCTAGGAATAAATCGATATTGAAATAATACTTTAATTTAGGCCTGACTTATTTCTGAGGCATAGCGTTGAGATTGTGGTTAATCATTTAAACTGTATTTTTATTACAGGTAAGCCTAATGTTGTATATACCCTTTATTTAGTTGTTTAATGTTATAGGCCTAACCTCAAAACTCAATAATCCAATATTTATTATTGAAATCATAGCCCTGCTTATAATCGAGCTTTAGCTCGGTCTCCTGGTACTTAAATTAAAAAGTGAAATTTGTCCATTTTAAACAATACAAAGCACAGCTGATGCAAATGTTTTCAATGTCATTACAATAATCATCTGTTTTCTTTTAAACGAAGTACAGCTGATGCAAATGTTTTCAATGCCATTGCAATAATCATCTGTTTTCTTTTAAACTGTATTTTATTAGAGGTAAGCCTAATGTTGTATCTATTTATAGTTACGATGGCAACGAATACTTCTGCTAAATAAACATACCCTTTATTTAGTTGTTTAATGTTATAGGCCTAACCTAAACGATGTTCACGGAAATTTGCAATAATAGTTATTGACGTGAGCGAACTAGGCCCTAGGCCTAAATCGATATTGAAATATTAAACTTTAATTTAGGCCTGACTTATTTCTGAGGCATAGCGTTGAGATTATGGTTAATCCTTTAAACTGTATTTTCATTACAGGTAAGCCTAATGTTGTATATACCCTTTATTTAGTTGTTTAATGTTATAGGCCTAACCTCAAAACTCAATAATCCAATATTTATTATTGAAATCATAGCCCTGCTTATAATCGAGCTTTAGATCGGTCTCCTGGTACTATAAAATAAAGTGCCAGTGCCCAATTTGACCTAAGATAATGTTAGCAATATTATATTGATAATTTATTGTACCTTGACATTTGCATAGGTGTTGAAAACAAGTTACTCTTAGGAGCGTATTTTAATGTAAACAAAGTGCGAAATATGTTTTACAATGGGGGGGGTTATAACCCCCCCCACCCCCCCCCCCCCCCCCCTGGTTACGCCTATGCAATCCCTTGCTCTTCCTGTTGTCAAATTGTCAACACCCCAACGCAGCACAAATAACAACACAAAAACACATAAAAAAGGTTACCAATTCAAGACGGTCGTCAAAGTCACAAAAACGGTTCAAAGTGAACACTAGTGTCTTACATTTCACGAAGACTGTTACACTTCACTTCTTCAGAAACCGATATAATATTATGTGCCTTCTGGTGACCTTACTTTACTCGGTAACTTTTTTATGTGTTTTTGTGTTGTTATTTGTGCTGTTTTGTGGTGTTGACAATTCGACAACAGGAAGAGCAAGGGGATTGCACCGTGGTCAAAAAATAAGGTGGGCGTAGCCTATTAAAAAGTTTTTATAAAATAATATGGCAAATTTTACCCTTTGAACCTATAGGAACTTTCAGTATGAAATAAAATAAAATTGTATAAGATTATCTGAGTTTTGGAGGCAGCACTTACTACTTGAGTAACTACTTGAGATTTACCTTACCACGATGCATTCTTCAAGATGTTAAAGATTTTTTTTCTTTAAAAAATAACTAATAATAATTTCAAAATCTAAATATAGTTTCACTTATAATATTTGTATTTTAAAATATGTTTGTTCTAAGAACACTATATTTTAATATGGTCAACTCATGTTAAAGTTTAGTTTTACATTTTCTTAACATTGAAAACACTACACCATTTTATATACTTAAAAAATATTCTAAATAAACGGTACCAGGAACTGGCACATACTTCCTCACAAACATATTTAAATTACTAAACAGATTCACAGTGACTTGTAGGGTGGGGTAGGAGAGTTTTTTTTATTAAAGTTGGAGATTAACTAATAAATATTATAATTATTATCTAGAGAGAAAACTATTCGATCGATTTCGAACAAATTTGCACCAAACACGTCAATTAGGTCTTTATAGATGCACGTAAAAAGGTTTTGAAAAATGTTGAAAAACAACCCCCTTTATGGCCAAAAAAACCCCAAAAATCAGTTATTATTATTATTATTAGCTAAACGAGAATTTTTAGAAAGATGCGGGTTTTGCATATGGTAGGGCACATTAAAGGCTACAAATACGCCAAATTTTATCAAAATCTTTAGAGCCGTTTTTTTATAAAAAAATAATAATAGATTTTTTTAGGGTTATTTGGCCAAAAAAAGGGTTGTTTTTCAAAAATTTTCATAACCCTTTTTCGTGCATCTATACAAGCCTACTGAACATGTCTGGTGCAAATTTGGTTGAAATCTATAGAATAGTTTTCTCTCTAGCATTGTATACTTTTATTAAAGTTGGAGATTAACTAATAAATATTATTATTATTATCTAGAGAGAAAACTATTCGATCGATTTCGAACAAATTTTCACCAAACACGTCAATTAGGACTTTATAGATGCACGTAAAAAGGTTTTGAAAAACAACCCCCTTTATGGCCAAAAAACCCCCAAAAATCAGTTATTATTATTATTATTAGCTAAACGAGAATTTTTAGAAAGATGCTGGTTTTTTTCATATTTTAGGGCTCATTAAAGGCTACAAATAAGCCAAATTTTATCAAAATCGTTAGAGCGGTTTTTTTTATAAAATATAATAACTGATTTTTGGGGGTTTTTGCAAAAAAGGAATTGTTTTTTCAAGATTTTTCAAAACCGTTTTTCGTGTATCTATATAGGCCTACTTGAAATGTTTGGTGCAAATTTTTTTGAAATCAATCGAATAGTTTTCGCCATTTCGCCAAAAAACCCCCAAAAATCAATTATTATTATTAGCTAAACGAGAATTTTTAGAAACATGCGGTTTTTATATATGGTAGGGCACATTAAAGGCTACAAATACGCCAAATTTTATCAAAATCGTTAGAGCCGTTTTTTTATAAAAAAATAATAATAGATTTTTTTAGGGTTATTTGGCCAAAAAAAGGGTTGTTTTTCAAAAATTTTCATAACCCTTTTTCGTGCATCTATACAAGCCTACTGGACATGTCTGGTGCAAATTTGGTTGAAATCTATAGAATAGTTTTCTCTCTAGCTTTGATACATACATACATACATACATACATACATACATACATACATACAGACATACATACAGACAGACATTTTGTAAAAACCACTTTTTTGTACTCAGGGGGTCCCAAAACGGATATTTCCACAAAAATCTCAACATCGATTTTTTTGCGATCACTATACTTTCTCTATACTATAGTATAGTGAGAAAGTAAAATGACATCTTCTGAACAAATTGATGGGATATACGAACATATAATATGTATTTTATATTCAATTAGAAAAAGCCTTACAAACACCCAAAGACAGGTCCCAACTTTAAGAACATGACTTGTCATTTCCAGTATTGAATTACAATTTAATGCTAATATTTCATCCAATTAGCATAGTTTGTATTCAGGAATGGGTTTTGACCTCAAAATTTGGCACTTTTTATGTGAATTGCAGTTTAACACAATTATTTTATAACATTTTCACAAACTTGGTTCAAGTACAATATCCGCATCTTCCCTGAAACTTTGCAATAATTGCTTTGGTGGTAATATCCGTAGAAATGTTGAATAACCTCTGAAATGTGCAAAAGTTACCATTTTGCATTGAACCTTGACTGTGTAAGTTGGGAAATGTAAATATAAATGTTAGACATGTTAATAGCTCGTCTCGGGTCAGGACTTTATGATTTCCTTACATCTATTAACACCATTATACCAGGAATTAAATTTCCAGGTGCTTCTTTATATTGGACAAGAACGCTCCAGCATTTAGCAAAACTGATGCATACTACATGCGACAGCTTCATCAAGGTCTAGCAGTGAATGTTATGCGTGATGGAGTCTGGGGGAGTTTTAGAAGATTAGAGATGGATGTCAGTCCTGAGATTTTAAAACATCAAGTGGATCTTTCTGCAATCAGGTAACTAATATTAACTTCAATAATTGTCATGGCCCAAACAAAGGCTTAAAGTAAAACCACTTTATCTAAATATTTAAGGAGGTAACAGACTAATTTCTTTCCCATGCTATATTGTCAAATGTCACATAATAATGAATAAAATTAGTAACAGCAAAATGTATTTAACTATTAAAGAATTTGTAAACACATAATTTCTTAAATTATCTTATGAATCATATTAACACACTTAATATATGAGAGAGTATATTGATTTTAAAATGAGGACGAGCATTTGTGAAGATTTCTTCTGCATTCAAGTTTAATGGTCCAGTAGGATTAAAACAAAATTATTTTAAATGCAAATAAAAAGTAATCAAAATGTATTATTTATCTTGAGTCCAAACTTAGAAGGAATACTCTCAGTTTTCCTGCTTTATACACTTACAATAATTTCGTCAGTGCTGTTACTTCTTGATAATCTGTGGAAGGCAGTATCTTTCTCTACTATAGTTTAATTAGATTTTTTACTTTCTCACTAATCTATAGTATAGAGAAAGTATAGTGATCGCAAAAAAAATCGATGTTGAGATTTTTGTGGAAATATCCGTTTTGGGACCCCCTGAGTCCAAAAAAGTGGTTTTTACAAAATGTCTATCTGTATGTATGTCTGTATGTATACAAAGCTAGAGAGAAAACTATTCGATCGATTTCAACCAAATTTGCACCAGACATGTCCAGTAGGCCTTTATAGATTCACGAAAAAGGGTTTTGAAAATTTTTGAAAAACAACCCCTTTCTGGCCAAAAAAAACCCAAAAAATCAGTTATTATTTTTTTATAAAAAACAGCTCTAACGATTTTGATAAAATTTGGCTTATTTATAGCCTTTAATGTACCCTACCATATGCAAAAACCCGCATCTTTCTAAAAATTCTCGTTTAGCTAATAATAATAATAATTACTGATTTTTGGGGGTTTTTTGGCCATAAAGGGGGTTGTTTATCAAAATTTTTCAAAACCATTTTCGTGCATCTATAACGACCTAATTGACGTGTTTGGCGCAAATTTTTTTGAAATCAATCGAATAGTTTTCTCTTTAGACAATAATAATAAATATTTATTAGTTAATCTCCAACTTTAATAAAAGTATACAAAGCTAGAGAGAAAACTATTCGATCGATTTCAACCAAATTTGCACCAGACATGTCCAGTAAGCTTGTATAGATGCAAGACAAAGGGTTTTGAAAAATTTTGAAAACAACCCCCTTTTTGGCCAAAAAAACCCACAAAAAATCTATTATTATTTTTTTATAAAAAGACGGCTCTAACGATTTTGATAAAATTTGGCTTATTTGTAGCCTTTAATGTGCCCTACCTTATGCAAAAACCCGCATCTTTCTAAAAATTCTCGTTTAGCTAATAATAATAATAATAACTGATTTTTGGGGGTTTTTTAACCATAAAGGGGGTTGTTTTTCAAAAATTTTCAAAACCTTTTTACGTGCATCTATAAAGACCTAATTGACGTGTTTGGTGCAAATTTGTTCGAAATAGATCGAATAGTTTGTAATAATAATAATAATATAATATCTAGATAATAATAATAATAATATCTATTAGTTAATCTCCAACTTTAATTAAAAAAAACTCTCCTACCCCACCCTACAAGTCACAGTGAATCTGTTTAATAATTTAAATATGTTTGTGAGAAAGTATGTGCCAGTTCCTGGTACCGTTTATTTAGTCAGATATTTGTGTTTCAAGCCATTTTATTCACATTTTCTTCATCAAAAAATATATTCTAATTTTGACAATGTGTTTTTGCATGTTTTTTGTAGCGTGGACAAGGACTTCAATCTTATGTTCCTTCGTGCTGTTCTAACTTTTCTTACAGGCTCAGTGTGCTAAAAAGTTAATCATTTAGTGAATGTAAATTTAAACTTGTATTTGATTACAATAGACACTAATGCTATTTACAAAGCCATGTACAATAATCGCTGCAAGTACAAGTTGTTCAATATATTGTACGTAGGCCTATTAAACATTGTTCCTTTAGGTAAAACAGTTACATTGAAATTTCATTAGCTTTTAACTTTGTAATATCTTTCAAAATAGAATTTGATTTAAACATTTCGCCTTTCAGTTGCTATAACCGTCCACACAACCATTCTAGAAAAATTGTTAGTTTAAGGCAAAGGACAAACTTATTTCTTAACCCTTTCCACTCGAGTGTCGGGGCAGCCCCGTACCCTACTAATCCGCACGAACTCCTATGTCGGGCGAGCCCCGAACTCGCTATGATAACGTTCTTTGATTGCATTTGAACAGACGTAGTTACTTTGATGACCGCTATTGTTGAAGTTTGAGATGTGCTGCTACCTGTGGATTTTTTTTAGGACCGTTTGAGTTCAGTTTCTGTGGTAAATAAATCTTATAAAATGTAATGTTTGCCGTCTTTGGCCGGTCTGTAAACAGCTGTCTGCTCTCGCCGTCGTTTGGTTCCTACTTACTACGCAGCGTTTTAGTGAGCTTACGCGTTGTTTAGTTTTGTTGTACTAGGTTATCGTGTGTAATTTCACTGTTTATTTTTGAATATTGTTCTTTTTATAATAATAATGATTGTTGCGAAATAAAATGAACGAAGACGACGGCAGTTTGTTACTAAATGACGTTAGTGGCGACAGAACTTTTGTTTCGAACCCGAGTGATTAAAATATTACCAATCAGTTTTGAAAAAAGCTTTTCTTACTAGTTTTGATCTACGTAATACTGTTGTTAAGCAATAAAACAAATAATTGAGGCAATTTTGTACAAGTTGGTTTCAAAGCTAATTGTTTTCATAAAAACTAATTTTTTACACAAAACTTGTTTTTCAATTATCATTTTTTTATAATTTATTATTGTGTCCAAAACATGTGTAAACCACTTAATTTTGTTTATAATGATATAGACAACAAAAAACAAGCAACTATAGGTCTTCCTATTGAAACTTTTCCAAAATTCTTGTTTATTCCGGTTTAGTGTTACAAATTTATATTTTTTTCAATAAATAAAAATTTAAAACATATACTTGAAAATAAAAATATATGTTTTTTTTCCAAAAGAATCTATACTTTAGTCATAGAAGAAACTACAAAAAAAATCAGCCTTTTAGACCTAACAGAAATACTCTTTTTGGAGTAAACCTGTTACAGTGCAATATTCGCTCAAAATTAATCTGACCTGATAGCAACACTAGGTGCCCAGTAATTCGAGTGGAAAGGGGTAAAAAAGCTTATTCGCCACTAGTTCTTGATATAGGTAAAGTCGATAGGTTAACTTAGTCGGAGGAAAAATTGTCACTTAAACTGATTTTTAAAATTATTATTATTGCAATTTTGTTATTGTAAGTTCTCAAAAAACATTCCTCAATATATATTTATATATATATATATATATATGAATATATAAATTATATATACTCTTGGGTGTGTCCATGCCTATAATGTTACTGGACAACTGATATTAATCTGTTCCCTCTAACAAATGAAATAGAATATCCAGCATGATCCTATGTTTGCGCTGTGAGTTAGAACAAGTATTATACTTGCTTAATACTTCTATTTATGTTTCAGTTTGGAAGGTGTGGATGTTAAGTACTTTGGCCTTAATCCCTACAACCTCTCTGTCAACGCTGAAGAAGTCAAAGATGAAGACGTATGTACTGTAATTATTTTTTACTTTAGTTTCTAATAAGTTTGGTCGTGTTTGTCTATGTATTATTCATTTTAGGTGGTTTAGCCTCCGGAATAGGGTATATTGAAAAAACGTCAATTCCTATTCCTTTTTTCTTTCTATCTTTCCTTCACAGATTACCGGTTTCGATCTATTGACTTTCAGATCATTATCAAATCAAATACTAGTAGTTCTGTGAACAGTAGACCTCGCTCCTTGAAATAACAAATGTGGTTTGAGCTTAGGTTAAAAATAATGTGCAGTAAGGAAGTAAGCACAAGGTTTAGCCAGTGAAACATTATTTACAATTCCGGGATTTCTAGTTCTCGTTTTTATTTCTTTTCTTGAGCTTTAACTACTAAAGACTGTCTTTTAGAGGCATTGTGTTTTATTTAGGTTAATAATGCGTAAGATAGCTAAAAAATATCGCGTTATAGAGGGACAACATACAATTAAATATTTACATACTTAAATAACTCAAAATTAACAATCTATCATAAGTTAACTTAAGTTCCATATCATATTATGTCCTTTATCGCCGTGAGGTTTCATTTGTTTCATCTCATTTTGTAATTCAAGTAAAGCTAAGTCAAATACTTTTATGGAATTTACAGTGATAATTTACAGGTATACAGTTCAATTCTTTGATTTATCCTCTACACTTTCTTTTAATAATATGTCATTTTTGGGCAAATGATATATTCCTAAATTACTATTCAAAACAGGCCTAGTTTTGTTAGCAGTCTTGTAGTAGGAACATAAAAACTGGTGTTTTCAAAATAATAAATTTGAAATTGATAAATATTTGTATACAATTCTATTTAGAACTAAATTACGAAACTTTTTTACATTTATAAAAAAAATTACAATAATTTTTACTACTTTTTATGTAGGCCTAAAGTTAAACATTTTCCTTTCGTTATTGAACGTGATTGTTTCTTGAGCTAATAACTTTCTTAATTTTACTTCAATATTTTTTTACTGGCATATATGAATTCTTTAAACCTGTATATACAAAAAAGCTATATTACACTTTTGAATTGGTTTAGATTAAACGTATAAAAACATGGTTGAAATACAAAAACTTGGACGTTTTTTAACAAATTCAAAGTTTACGGCCATTTTGAGAGCTTACCATTAGAGATACGGAAAAAATCAAGAATACAATTAAGCAAAATGTAATTAGTTTTTAAATTCTACTTACGGTTAAGCCACAAACTGGCTTTGGAAAAAAGCTTACACTGAGAGAAACGGTCAATCCGCGTTGGCAACGCTCAACGCCCGTTTAACTTAAATTCGCTAGCGTTGATAGTGTCCGTATAATATGGCCCACAGTAGTTCCATGTACCCAACTAACTGACGTTAACGCGACGTTGAAAACACGGTGCTATCAGCGCTCGTATAACGTGGCCCTAAAAGGCAGCGCGCTGGGGTGCTTGGTTAGACCGTCGCTCAAGGTCAGTGCGTGCTGATCTTGCGTAAAGAATGTTTATATTGCACTATTGTCTCACTCAAGCACATCACCATTCACTTTAAAAATATATAATGTCTCAGACTTTGTGATAGTTTAAAGAACTTTCATCCGTTTAGGATTTGTTGAATACATATATAAATACTAGCTGGCCCAACCCGGCTTTGCACGGATAGACAAATCAAAGTTAAAATGTAGATTAACAAAAAATATATTATATCAATAAATATATTACACTATGTATTTCTTATGGGGATTTTAGTAACTTTGACCCCTTCAAACCTCCCCTAAAATTTAGATTTTTTTAAAAACCCTTTCTTAGCGAGTACCTAGGGCCCTAGAGGAAGCTGCATACCAAATTTCATACCAATCCGTTCGATGGTTTTTTGTAGTAACTTTGACCCCCCAAACCTCCCCTAAAATTTCGAACTTTTCGAAAAACTTTCTTAGCGAGCACCTACGGTTCTAAGGGAAGCTACATACCAAATTTCCTTCCAATCCGTTCGGTAGGTTTTGATAAATCGTGATTTAGTAACTTTGTCCCCCAAAAACCCCCCTAAAATTTCGAATTTTTGGAAACCCTTTCTGAGCGAGCGTCTATGGCCCTAGAGGAAGCTACATACGAAATTGCATTCCAATTCGTTCGATGGTTTTAGAGAAATCGTGATGTTGTAAGTTTGAACCCCTAAACCCCCTAAAATTTCGAATTTTCGAAAACCCTTTCTTAGTGCGCGTCTAGAGTTTATAAAGAGTATTAGTGCCAAATTTCATGTTTGTAGGCCTCGTGGTTTTGGCGAAACTGTGATGAGTCAATGAGTCAATGGTATTTGGCTTTTATAAGTATGAACTGAGCTTAGCCCCCCCCCCCCCC
>JAGFPH010006901.1:14082-24519 GCA_018207615.1 Philaenus spumarius
GAAATCAATGTTATTCGTTATGCTACGGCTATTGTTGAAGACTAATTAATTTAGATTTTAAAATATATTCAAGTTTTTTGGCGACTTTGTATGAGGGAGCAGTTGTAAAATTGACCAACGGGCGAATTGGGACATTTTCTTTGTGAATTTTTGGTAAACCACGTAAGATGGGTGCAGAAGGTTTGATCATTTTCAAAGATCTAATTTCTGATTCGCAAAATAATTTAAGACTGCGGTTTATGAGGAATTTAATGGATTTTTGGTATTCAATAGTCGGGTCGTGGTCACTTTTAATGATGCCATTTTTCATGATAAAGTCGTTTACCTTGTTACTATAATCATAGGAATATAACACAACACAGGTGTTTCCCTTGTCAGCTTTAGTTAAGATTGCATCATTTTGGTTTAGTTTCTCAATTATATTATTTAAAGAAGATTTTTCGTAGAAAAGGTTATTACGATGTGGGTTTTTACTATTTCTTTTTAAAATTTTTTCCATTTTCCTATTAATTATTAATCTAGTATCGTTTTGTTTGTCTACCTAAATTATTTGTTAAATTGTTTGCGTACCTAAATTATTATTCGTACAACCTATCCCGGAGGCAAAAATACCTAAAATGTATAAATTAAACTAATAACTCAAATATGTGTTACAATATTTTCAGTAAAAACTTTAATCCCGGGATCTTCAAAGTTTTGAAGAAAGGCGAACATTTTTGAAGAAATTTTAAATATAAAAACAGTTCTAAAGTTACATAATTTAAAGGTCTGTGAGAGATATATTTTGAAACCAATTTATATAAAATATTAATCTTATTAGATTACTAGCTGGTACTGCAGCTTCGCTCGTTGCAGGTGTGATTAGATAAATGAAAGGACTATCGTTTAAATATTGTGCCTTACTACAACACGCAATAAAAAAACAAAAGGTCCTGAAATGCTCCGTTTTTCTTCCAGCAACCGTTTTTATTTTGTTTACTAAATAAGTCTTATCTCCAGAACCCCTCAACCTATTGATGTCAAACTTAACTCGGCCCTTAATAACTGTAATGTATTGGATGTATATAACTAGGTTGGGTTCACTAAATGAAACACATTATATTTGTTTATATTGTTTATATATGACGTCACAGATCATACGATATCACGCGATCTCTCACTCTTGTGCAATTGCATACATCACAATTACCTCACTTAACCAGCTCCATAAAATAACCTATTCAATAAACGGTACCAGGAACTGGCACATACTTTCTCACAAACATATTTAAATTATTAAACAGATTCACTGTGACTTGTAGGGTGGGGTAGGGCGGTGCTTTTTTATTAAAGTTGGAGATTAACTAATAAATATTATTATTATTATTATCTAGAGCGAAAGCTATTCGATAGATTTTGAACAAATTTGCACCAAACACGTCAATTAGGTCTTTATAGATACACGAAAAAAAGTTTTGACATTTTTTGAAAAACAACCCCCTTTATGGCCAAAAACCCCCCAAAATCAGTTATTATTATTAGCTAAACGAGAATTTTTAGAAAGATGCGGTTTTTTGCATATGGTAGAGCACATTAAAGGCTACAAATAAGCCAAATTTTATCAAAATCATTAGAGCCGTTTTTTTATAAAAAAATTATAACTGATTTTTTGGGGGTTTTTTGGCCAAAAAGGGGGTTGTTTTTTCAAAATTCTTCAAAATCCTTTTTCGTGCATCTATACAGGCCTACTTGACATGTCTGGTGCAAATTTGGTTGAAATCGATCGAATAGTTTTCTCTCTAGCTTTGTATACATACAGACATTCAGATATACATACAGACAGACATTTTGTAAAAACCACTTTTTCGGACTCAAGGGGTCCCAAAACGGATATTTCCACAAAAATCTCAACATCGATTTTTTTTTGCGATCACTATACTTTCTCTATACTATAGTATAGTGAGAAAGTAAAAATGGTGACCAATTATATTTCATAAGTAAACCAATTTCCCAAATAGTTGTTTGATGCCCTAAAAATATGAACTTAATTTTGTAAATTCGCCCAACGCACGTTTTCGTATAAAATATGATAGCTGTTGAGAAAACACTTTTACAACTGTACTCTGTGTTAAACTGTATAATAACAAAGGAGTGGATTTATTAAGTTTAACCAAAGACACGTGACCTCTTTGAAATGTGACCTTGCCATGCATTTTAAGAATAAAACATTGTGTAACTTGTCCTTGTGTAAACATTGTAAGCATGGCTTGTCCTTGCGTGCCGCTTTAAATCAGCAACCCCATAACCTAATCTATACATTAAAGCGAGTGTACATCCGTACGTAAGTGAGTAACGTATAATACAACAGCTGATTTCACCCACCATCTGTAATAAATCAAAACCAAGTGGAAATTATAGTTTGTTGTTATGTTTACAACTTCAATCGTTATAATTTCTTGTCAAGTTGGGTTTTTTTTTAAATATGAGTTATTTAACTAATGTATGCTATAATATACGGTACTTTATAATATTTGCTTTGAGGTTATAAACTGTATATAAATACAACCTTTTATCAACAATATATTTGTTTATACAAATTTAAAGAAGAGATACCTATTCGTTTAACTTCGGAAACATTCGTACATCTCCGTATAACATATAAACATATTCGATTATTAATTTATTCATTATAATATTAATAACTTCTAAGTCATGTGATCTATCAATATGAAATAAAAAGCAATTAAAAGATAGTATTTTTATCTTTTTTTAAATATACAGGGTTAGTTAAAAGTCTGGAGACACCCCCTTAACTCTCCACCGAGCATTGATAGAAAGTCCAAACCCGGGGGTTGTTTATATGTCATAAAAGCACACTTCCCCATGCATAGGGCAACGTTGCCCCTAAACTCAAAATCGGAATTTTTAGGGGCTATTCAATATTTTAAAATGGGAAGTATGGTCATGTGATACCTCATTTTAAAGGTTTAAGACTAGGAAAATGACATAAAGAAAATAAAAATCGGACCACACAAAACAAAATAGCGGCCCTAAACGTGTTGAAATAAATCGACATAAAGTTGCTAATATCTCGAAAAGGAAAGAGTTTTTAGAAAAAATTTCAAGATACAAAAAATGTTTATTTCAAAGTGCTTGACCTAAAATATTGCTTCCAAAAAGATTTCGTAAATTTTATTTTTTACAACATTTTTTAAGATGGAAGAGTAAAAATAAAATTTACGAAATCGATTTGGAAGCAATTTTTTAGGTCAAACAATTTGAAATAAACATTTTTTGTCTCTTGCAATTTTTTTTCTAAAAACTCTTCCTTTTCGAGATATTAGCAACTTTATGTCGATTTATTTCAACACGTTTAGGGCCGCTATTTTGTTTTTGGCGGTCCGATTTTTATTTTCTTTATGTCATTTTCCTAGTCTTAAATAGACCTTTAAAATGAGGTATCACATGACCATACATCCCATTTTAAAATATTGAGTAGCCCCCAAAAATTCCGATTTTGAGTTGGGAGGGCAACGTTGCCCTATGTATGGGGAAGTGTGCTTTTATGACCTATAAACAACCCCCGGGTTTGGATTTTCTATCAATGCTCGGTGGAGAGTTAAGGGGGTGTCTCCATACTTTTAACTAACCCTGTATAATAACATAGACTACGTAAATAAAAATGTTTAATAGGCCTACACTTTTATAATTTTTGTTGTTGTACACATTTACGAGTTAAAAATACCCGTCAGCATACTTGGGTACTTAGATAGGCCTAGATAAGTATTGCTTAATGTTGTTTTAAATAGTTTGTTTTTTTAAATTATATGATGTATTTCTTATGTGTATCTAACTAATCAGCCTGTGATTTTGCACGGGGGCTTACAAGTACATATAAATAAAATTGAAATGTCTAAACATGCATTTTAAAATTTGTTTCTGTCTGTCTGTACGTCTGTTTGTTTGTCCGAGCTAATCTTCAGAATGGCTGAACCGATTTTGACGAAACTTTCGTTTGCATTTAAAGGACTTTTCAGATACTAATCCAGGCAACGTTTTATCAATGAAACATTTAGTGTTCCTATTAAAAATTTAAAAAATTTAGAAACTGGGTTTTTCTGATGGACGTGAACGCGAAGATTGTAAATAAAACAACAGGTATAACACATTGAGAAGATCTTCCGTGTTTTAATTTACTGTAACGTTGGTTTAAACACTAAATACATCAAAACCGTATGCAACAATGTGAAATGTACTCACAGATGTTAAATAGCCAACACATCAAAACCTGAGTTGCAATTCCATAGTCGTTCTGGAGTTATCAGTAACAAACTGGCGGGAAACGGGATTTTTGTTTATCAGAACGTAGCTAATAATTTACGTAGGCCTAAAAGGGATACAAAGATCGATTTGGGCGAAACTTACTGTGCGTTTCTGGTCATGGGATCTAAAATGTTGTTTTTACTGTGTGAAATGGAAGGCACAATATTTACCCGATAGACCTTTCATTTATCTAATCACACCTGCAACGAGCGAAGCCGCGGTACCAGCTAGTAATCTAATAAGATTAATATTTTATATAAATTTATTTTAAAATCTCTAACAGACATTTAAATTATGTAACTTTAGAAATATTTTTGTATTTAAAATTTCTTTAAAAAATGTCCAACCTTCTTTAAACTTTGAAGAGCTTCGGGACTAAAATTGTGTCATCAGAGATTTCTTTTCTCGCCAGAACGAAGCACGAACAACAAACCCCATACGGTACTAGTAAAGCATTGGCGGTGGCTGAAACGTAATACATGCCGTCATTGAATTTGCAAATTAATCCCATGTGGAAGGATGTGCAGGCACCGGAATTGTGTTCGGTTGCATTTCCATTCTACAAACGTCCGGTACCGTGTATTGATACAACCCAATCACGTGGAATTGTTTAACGCTCCAATAAGGTGGTAGAAAACTAAACATTATAATCGTACATAAATCTATTGACATCCAACTCAGATTTAGTCACTGGGAACAGTAAATTCAATAATTCAGAAAAAGGCTGTCGTAGCGTATTTTTATGAAATACTAAAACCAATGATTATATTTAGGTTTACAGCCTGTGAATACAAGAAATGTACTTAAACCATGTAAGACTCACTTTTTCAGTAGAACAAAAATAGCACGTGCAATTTAACAAACTTCTACGCGAAATAACTTTATGTAAAATATCCTTATGATTTGAGCTTTTTAAATCTAAAATTTAATTTCTAATTGCTAAAATTTAATTGAATCAAAATAAAAGTAATATTTTGAAATATAAAATTTTTCACTAAATAAGTTGATATGTTTTATGACGTACGATGCTTTCCACTAAACAACTGAGCATTTTGGACAGGTAAAAAACTAAATCACTGGTGACTTTTTTACAGTTATTTATTAATACAACAATAAGAACGTTTAAATTTACTATTATTTATTTTAATTTGGTTTATATTAAGTTCCATTAAAGTTAATATTCCATGTGTCCCAAAAGTCCCACCCTATTATTTTTTTATTAATGGAAGTAAACAGATTTGCTTTGGGGATGTTAACATGAATAAAATGAAGTTTTTTGAGGTAGGTATTGTAAATTGCAACCCCTCCCCCGAAAATGGGATATTTTGGGCGTAAGTCGGAAATTTTAAATGAGGACCCATATTGAGTGACACCTCATTTTAAAGGCCTTGATAAAAGAAGAAGATTGGTACAAAGCGCAAGTCTGTATGTTGACTCTATCCAACACAATGGTCAATGAAAGTTATAACTTTCCAACATTTAAACAACATTGAAATGTTAAAGATGATACATGTTCAGTGCAAACGCGTCTATTTAAAATGACCGCTCCCTGCTCTTGGTTGTGCTTACAGAACAGAGCACTGGACACCTTCAAACGGAAAATATAACCTAATTAATTTCAACGCTTCTTTTAGATCATACGATCCATCCAGCAATCTGATTGGTCGATAGTTTGAACGCCTGTTTTCCGTTTTACTGGAGAATATTCAGTCTATCGCTGCAATCTGTCGGAGTCTTTATGGCTGTCTGTCACGTTGACTCAACGCACCTCATAGAGGTTTTATTTTGGTTTAATTTACAAACCAACGCTAATTTAATTTTGGTTTAAGTTACAAACCAACGCTAATTTCATTTTGGTTTAAGTTACAAACCAACGCTAATTTCATTTTGGTTTAAGTTACAAACCAACGCTAATTTCATTTTGGTTTAATTTACAAACCAACGCTAATTTCATTTTGGTTTAAGTTACAAACAAACGCTAATTTCATTTTGGTTTAAGTTACAAACCGACGCTAATTTCATTTTGGTTTAGTTAACAAACCAACGCTAATTTCATTTTGGTTTAAGTTACGAACCAACGCTAATTTTATTTTTAATTATCAAAAGTTTTAACGCTTTATTTCTTATGCTTAACTGTAAAATCTGACTTTTATCCCGTCTGTTATGAAACTAATTGATTTACTTGTACATATGTGTTATACTAAATATATCTGTTGAATTGTGAATTGTGAACTGTGTTTGTGTGTGTCAAATTGTATTAAAATAGTGAATAACGTGTAAAAGGACGACGCTATATCAACCGACGCCGACTACCACCATAATACAATCTACAAGTACAAGTCTCGTGCAGTTATAAGGTACTGTAATTCATTACAATTCAATCAGTATAGTTATTTAGTTATAATCATATGTGTACACACAAGGTTCCTAAACACTTTAGTTTTAGGTGGTCCTCCGAACTTAAGTTAATACAGTTATTACAAAACAGTATTTACACATTTATCGCAAAACCCAACATCTGTTATTTTTTACAAGGATTTCATCCAGAAGGTCACTCAATCTAAATTAATAAACATAGTAATTAGCATAAAAAAGTAAAGCCAAGCCCTCTGGAATTTCCAGGTACTGGACTTTCGGTTGATACAACATTGCAAATGCTTTGTTACTGTTCATGTTTGTCGACTCCTAATAGTAAAAAGTCTACCTCCCTCCGAAATCCCGAAATTTAGTAGTACAAATTAATACTAGGTTTAAAAAGTGGTAATTAAATTATAAAATACACAACACAACAGAGGATCCAGCAACGTATTTAACATCATTGTAAATTGCAGACTAATATTTAGATGTTTAATTAAACTACAACGTAGGCCTACAATACACATGGATGCAGTAGGTTACAGCCTTACTCTCTTGTGAGCTTGATCTTCCTATCTAAAATAAGAAAACTATGAACGTTCAACATAAATACTTTACTCTAACCAAACACGCAATGCATTGTGTATTGAAAATACTAACAATATGGGGGTTGGCGTGCGAAGCACGCAATTCTCTGTGTATTTAAAATTCACCCAATACCGGGGCTGGCGTGCGAAGCACGCAATGCATTGTTTGTTAAAGTACTCCCAATAAGGGGGATGGCGTGCGAAGCACGCAATGCATTGGGTATCGAAAATACTCCCAATAAGAAGGTTGTCTTGCAAAGCAGGCAATACATTGTTTATTGAAAATTGTGTATGGGGTTGGCGTGCATTGTGTATTAAAAGTACTACCAATACGGGGGATGGCGTGCGAAGCATGCAATGCATTGTGTATTGAAAGTACTTTCAATACGGGGGATGGCGTGCGAAGCACGCAATGCATGTTGTATTTGAAATACTCCTAATATGGGGTTACCGTGCAATGCACTGTGCGTCGGCCACTTCTCATAGTGTTCAGTGTTAAGCTCACATGTTCGTCCTTAGAGTGAACGTGTTAAAGGGTTTAAATTCAAAACCCCGGCCCTGATGTGACGGGCCCCCCCCCCCCCCTTGATGATGGGTGCTCACTTACTACTCCCAACCTTAGGGCTTACCATAACGGTCACTGCAATAGCTTTCTTTCCTATAGAAATTCGCTAACAAAGCTTCAAAACACCTTTCTAAATCATTGATTGGAGCATAACTTAGAGAAAATGAAGCTGTTTACTTTAAACCTTTAGAAAAATGTTTCTAAATATACATTTCTTCTGTAATATACAAAGCCATTTGCAAACTTTGAAGTACAAACTGTATTGGTAAACTTGATTGCATCATTTAGCATTTGTTTGATAAATTTCACGTTTCAGAAAGTTTAGTTGATGATGATGAGCAGATATAAAGGAATGTAGCTCAGCGGAGGATGAGAAAGGCGAGGCGAATAATATTCTTCATGAAATTTTTAATAACAGAAGGATTAGGGTGTGGAGATTAATTTGACTGTGAAGGCGGAAAATACTTATTGAACTTTATTTAACTGTAAGGAATGATATTTCTCTTTAAAGTTTGTGAGTTGATTGCCCACCCTGATACAATCCTGAACTGTGTATACTGAAGAAGTATACTCTACCTATTTTTAGATATTGTGAATTGTTTTGTCAAAAAATAGGCCACACCTAGAATTTTGTGGTGAAGTTTTTGGTTCAAGTCACCTGTTCTATCTGTTACCTGTTTGCAAAATCATTTCTTAAGGTACTTCTACATAGTGGTATGAAGGTGCGCTGAAAATGTAAGACTCTAGTTATCATAGTTTTTGCTTTACATTGATTTTGAATCAGTCAGTACTTCTTCTATACTAATATTGTAAAGAGGTAAACTTTGTTTGTTTGTTTGTTTTATGTAGGAGGTAATCTCTGGAACATAGGCTATAATTCATTTTTATAAACCCATTTTTTATTTCGATATTTGTAAATTTAGTCGGAAAAAATTATTAGGTTAGGCCTAGACTGATGAATTACCATAGCAACCATCTGAATAAAATAACAGATATTTCCATTAAGTGCTGATTTCAAACTTTGAAGCAATGATTTGTATTTCTAACTTTTAGTTTGGGTTTTTATTAAAGTGTAGACCTGACCCTTGTTGGTTCTTTTAACCTCTATTATTACTGCTGTTATAAAACATACGGAATAATTTGACTTGAACATTTAACATTATTTACCATCTTAGCTTTGGGGTTATTAATAGTCCTACAACTTTATTATACACTAGGGGAAACCCCTGTGTGCTCCGCACGCCAACCCCGTTGGAACCTTCTATACACATAATCATGTTATGTTTTCTTTATAATAAAGTTGTAGGATTAATAATAACACCAAAGCTAAGACGGTAAATAATTTTAAAAGTTTTAATCAAATTATTTCATATATTTTATAACAGCAGTTATAATAAAGGTTAAAAGAACCATTAAGGCTCAGGTCTACACTTTAATACAAACCTAACCTAAAATTTAGAAATACAAAATTTGAAATTAGCTATTAATGGAAATATTACAGCGAACACCTGTTATCTGTTATTTTATTCAATTGGTTGCTATGGTAATAAATGTAAATACATGTGTTGATTTATTAGTATAGGCCTAACCTAAGAATTTTTCCGACTAAATTTACAAATATTGAAATAAAAAAATGTTTTTTATCGAAATGAATTGTAGCCTATGTTACTCAGGGATAGTGTACCAGTAGCTTTTTATTAGTAAAACTATTTTTTCAATCGGTTCAATAGTTCCAGAGATTACCCCCTACATACAAACAAACAAACAAACATACAAACAAACTTTACCTCTTTATAATATTAGTATAGATAACTTGATTATGTGTAAAGAAAATTCCAACTGGGTTGGCGTGCGGAGCACGCAGTGGTTTCCCCTAGTCTTTTGTATGAACAAACTGTAGGGCATTTTGTTGATCATGGGTTAGAACTTCTGCCATATAGGGTGAGGAGGCGTGTCGTACATTTTACCAGGGTTTTATCGGTTTAGGGTTTGGGGCTTCATTACCTTTCGCCGCCATTTTGACTAGTGACAAATCCACAAAGATACTGAATACTGGAAAACAGACGAGAATCTAATGAGTTGCGAAAATGCGAAGAGAAAGTTAGAAATTAAACTATTGTCAATATTTGTTGTTATTCATCGCTACAACAACCCCGTGGTGAAGGAAAATTAACATCCAACCCTTACATTCCCTATTCATCAATTTCCTCGAGGAGATTGTACTTGCCGTACAGTCTGGGTTTCTAAACTGAGGCACTATTTTAATTGAACCCGACTGTAATTCAATTGTACAGACAGCACAGAACAGCGCCATTGTGGTTTCCCCAATCCCCCAAGGACTCCTTGTTAAAATGTTTACTAGCAAAAGATTCATTATAACAATAATCCGATCACGCAGCTGAACCTCTAACGATGACGTGAGGTGATCGAATTTCCAAAATTAAATTGTTGTTTCATAGTTTCAACCAACTATTTGGGAAATAGGTCTACTCACGAAGGCGCTGAATAGCTACCTACGTGTACGAAATATATTAGTAGAATTTGATTGCACCTCAGCCTTCAGCCCCGGCTCACGCGTTGCTTCGTTCCGCTCGCAGTGGAAACGTTTACACTTTAAAAGTTTACACC
>JAGFPH010006901.1:50752-65470 GCA_018207615.1 Philaenus spumarius
TATCAAATTCTGAAACATTTTAGAACATTCTGGTAAAACATTCTGGAGCATTCTAGAACTTTCTGATATCAAATTCTGGAACATTCTAGAACATTATGTCGGGAACATTTTGTCAGTAACATTATGTCTGAAACATTACAGAATCATTGTCTGGAACATTCTAGAACATTCAGTCTGGAACAGTCTAGAACATTATGTCTGGAACATTTTGGAACGTTTGAGGAAATTTGCCTACAACATTCTAGAACATTCTGTCATGAACATTATGTCTAGAATATTCTGGATCATTCTGTCTGGAACATTCTAGAACTTTCTGATATAAAATTCTGGAACATTCTAGAACATTATGTCGGGATCATTTTATCCGGAACATTATATCTGAAACATTCTAGAATCATTTGTCTGGAACATTGTAGAACATTCTGTCTGGAACAGTCTAGAACATTATGTCTGGAACATTTTGGAACATTTTAGGATATTTTGCCTACAACATTCTAGAACATTCTGCCTGGAACATTATGTCTAGAATATTCTGGATATTTCTGTCTGGAATATTCTAGAACATTCAGGAACATTCTAGTAATTCTCACTCACTTCTGAAATTGATTCTCAGCTGCTTCACGGACTTACTAATATGTTAATAAGCGATCTTTGACCATATATCCGAACCCAACCCCTGCAGTTTCAAGCCGAAACCTTCCTTATGGATGAGTTATGTCTACCATACTATATAACCCCCCCCCCCCCATGTTGTTGCAGGGTGGGGTGCGAAACTATAGCTGTAGCAACAAACAACACAACAAGCTTACACTTATTATAAATATTGAGAAAATTAGTTCAAAGAATAGTTTTTGTCCTTAAATAATGTTGTGCGGGTTAAATATTGTTCTTTATCAAAATGTAATTATTTTTTATTTTTATCGTCTATTTTCTAACTCCAAGTATTTTTCAACTGAAGGCGTTTCTGACACACGCCACACATTTTTTATCGGATGCAGCTGATATCAACACCACTACTATGTAATGAAGGAACCATAGCTGGTAAATTTTGGAGGCTTTTAAGAATATCGTTGGAGGTTTTTCGTCATGTACATAAAAAAATATCCATTTTTTTTACCTTTCTTCGGAAGACAATATACTGTACTAAGCTCTTTAATTTATTAATACCTATTGATAGTCAAAAAGCAAAAACAGTTCCTTAAAAAGCAGAGCTTCCTTGGGTATTTAAGGACGTCCTTAGTTACATGAATTATCCAAAGCGTCGGCTTAATATCTTTGATAATACACCATATTAAATGTTAAACTGCCTTCGAATGTAAAAAAAAAATTGATGACTAATAATATAAAACACGCTTTAAAATTACTTTAACACTAAAAGCGTATTGCTCAGATCAGAAATATCTGGATGAATTTTTCTAGCTTATAGGAATGTTTAATTTATTTGTTAACTAATGGATTCTTGAAGAAAATTCATTTTGAAATATTTTCTCATAAGTTATACTGACGTGTTTTTTTTTTTTTAGATTATAATGGAATAGTGGACCTGGCAATGCTCGCTATTGCTTTATTTCATTATATGAATATATAGCCTACTTAAAAGAAATGAACAGCATAATTTCGTGAGTGTATTGAAAAATAATTTTTTGAAGTGACTTGTGGGTAAAATAAGATTCTTATGGTAAGGACATGAGGTAGAGTGCTTAATAAACATATGGGTGTTTAGTGTTAATTTAATTTATTTTATCAGTAGCTACCACATTGTAATTATTATTTCATTTTTAGGATAGTTATCCAATTTCATTACTTTAACTTAAGTAATAAATTGCAAATGTTTTTTTACATCTCTTAACAATAATATTACACAATTTTAGCTTTATAGCTTGTACTAAAAGTTACTTCAAATTATATTTATTGTACAGGGTCAGCAACCCCATTTTAACCAATCAGATTGTAGTAATTGTAATGTCTAAACAATCATGGTACTAATATGTGTAAATTGTGATTTTTTTATGAAATCTATAATACTTTTACAATTATTAATACGTATTTATCAAAGTTAAATATGGGGAACTTTAGTAACTTTGACCCACCCAAACCCCCCCACCCCTAAAATTTCGATTTTTTTGAAAACCTGTCTTAGCGAGCACCTAGGGCCCTAGAGGAAGCTACATACCAAATTTCATTCCAATCCGTTCGGTGGTTTTTTAGTAACTTTGACCCTCCCCCCCCCCTCCTTCAAACCCCCCCTAAAATTTCTAATTTTTTAAAACCTTTCTTAGCGAGCATCTAGGGCCCTAGAGGAAGCTGCATACCAAATTTCATTAAAATCCGTTTGGTGTTTTTTTTTTTAGATTTCGTGATGAGTGAGTCAGTTAGTGGTATTTGGATTATATATTATACTAGCTGACCCGTACGGCGTTGCCCGTGGTTAGTATTTTCAGTCTTTTTAACGTAATTGTACTCTTTTAAAGTGTTCAGTCAGTGAGTGGTATTTGGCTTATATATATATATATAGATCTTAAATAATAAAAGCACTATTGTCATAATAATAAAAGATCTAAAATTATGATTTTAGTAAATTTGATCCCAAACCCCTCCTAAAATTTTGAAATGTTTCATACCCTTTCTTAGTGAGCAACTATGGCCCTCCATTCCAATTCGTTCTGTAGTATTGAAGAAATCGTGAATTAATAACTTGATCCCCCAAACACCCCCCCCCCTAAAATTTCGAATTTTTTCAAACCCTTTCTTAGTAAGCACCTTTGGCCTTAGAGGAAGCTACATACCAAATTTCATTTCAATCCGTTCTGTAGTTTTTGAGAAATCGTGATGAGTGAGTCAGTGAGTGAGTGAGTGAGTGAGTGGTATTTCGCTTTTATATATAGATACAGTAGATAGATTGAAGTTCGCTGATATTTTACGCAGCACAAGTCTGGGGCTATAAACAATATAACCAAGTAGAACCAATTTTATGGTTTTTTTACTATACCAATATTTTAATTACCCGATGACAAATTATGTTTTACATTTGGAACTCGGCTTGGACAATTTGTTTTCCTATACTTTTAAATTGCATATAGATTATATAATGAGGGCGTTAGGCATGTCGGGGGAGCGGCTGCCAAACTATTTCGCAAAAGACGCCGTAGTCAGGAACTTGTTTTGGTTTAGGCAATGGCAAATATTATCAGACAAAGTGACGTGCCTTTTGATAAAGGAATATCTGATGTAGAGAAGGGTTTAAGGGTCAGATGTTTGCTGTTGTCGAGGCTGTTCGTTGTCGCAATAAACCAGATAGTTTGTTTGCTGCCATGTGCAGCCGTTGCCATCCTATTTACAAAACACTAGATCTGAATTTAGTACTAAAACGTATGTAAACGAATTTCTTAATATTTCACCAATAAAATGGGTTATAAAATGTAGGGGGGACAGACCATCGGCCGAGGGGGTAATTTCAACTGCTCGTTATGTAATTTACTAGAAAAAAGGACGTTTTCCATTACGTGGCACACTATCCTATTTTAAAGGAAATTCGAAGACGGTGTTTTGGAAGTGTTTTATTGTCCAGGGAGGAATTCAGGCAATATTTAAATGGAAGGAATTTGGCTGCCCAAAAATCACATGCAGATTAATTAGAGAATTCAATTATTAATATATTATGTCAGGGGAAATTGATTAAGTTGTCTGTACAAATATAATATATTTTCTAATTGTCTGAGTGTCTTTACTGTATGTACGAAGGTAAATATGTACGTCTGATTGTATTAGTGTATAAGTACAAAGCATGTATGTAGTATAATACATTTTATGTCTTTATGTATATATTTAGTTTGTCTATATATATATAAGCGAAATACCACTGACCCACTCATCACGATTTCTCAAAAACTACCGAACGGATTGAAATGAAATTTGGTATGTAGCTTCCTCTAGGGTCATAGGTGCTCACTAAGAAAGGGTTTGAAAAAATTCGAAATTTTAGGCGGCGTTTGGGGGGATCAAAGTTAATAAATCACGATTTCTTCAAAACAACCGAACGGATTGGAATGAAATTTGGAATGTAGCTTCCTCTAGGACCATAAGTGTTCACTAAAAAAGGGTTTTAAAAAATTGGAAATTTTAGTGGGGTTTGGGGGGTAAAAATTACTAAATCACGATTTCTCCAAAATTACAGAACAGATTTTAATGGAATTTAGTATGTAGCTTCCTCTAGGGCCATAGGCGGTCGCTAAGAAAGAGTTTTTAAAACATTCGAAATTTTAGGGGGGGTTTGGGGGATATCAAAGTTATTAAATCACGATTTCTTCAAAATTACCGAACAGATTGGAATGAAATTTGGTATGTAGCTTCCTCTCGGGCCATAGGTGCTCACTAAGAAAGGGTATGAAAAATTTCGAAATTTTAGGAGGGGTTTGGGGGGATCAAAGTTACCACCACCACAGGCAACGCCGTACGGGTCAGCTGGTAGAATTATAAAATAGTATGATATATAGTTTATAGATTTAAAAACAGTTTTACCATTAAAATTTAAAAAACAAAAACAAACACTTTACCAACCTGGCAGACGGACTGGCAGACCATTGCCTTTCAGTGATAAATTAAGTATATTTACGTAAAACAATCTATATAATAAAGCGCTGTTATTATTGTTATTATTATAACCGATTTTCTATCAACTTTAAGGAGAAAAGTTTGGGAAAATATGTTGAAGTGTGTAAATCCACTCACGCATCGGAATTTTATCCCACCAGCCTACTATGACGTTCACCGCACGTCAAAGCATTTTTCTATTCTAACGAACGCTGTACGTCCAACAAGTTTTTCACCTTAATATTGTAGTAAAATGTTGCAATGGTCAAAAACCGAAGAACAGATGAATAGTCATATCCTGTCCGCTTTAAAGCGAGTCAACTACTGTTTGCTTTACTTCCGCCCTCTTACCACAAAAGTAAGTGTACGCATCATGGCAACCGAAAGGCTATGCAAAGCAAAATAAAAAAACTAAAACTATTCCTCACGAACGCAGTAATTGCCTTTAGATTCGCGTCGTCCAGCTTTGCGTCGAGATTTGACCCCAGGCTTTATATCAACCCGACTAGTTCGGATTCTCTGCACGAAATTTATTGCCTCTGAATAAGAGTTGATTTGACTTTGTCCTGATATGAAACAAGCAATTAGTGAAGCAATGTCAAGTGTGGGTATTAATTCCTGTCGCGTCTACTAGATACGTGATGGAATAGGGACTTGCAGTGCAATCATTTCTACAAACTAATGAAAGATTTGTCATTGCACATACTGACTTCAGCTGGTTGAAACGTACTTTTGTATTTATAACTCAGGGATAGCAGACAGTATCAAGGTATTTTAAAGCTGAGAATTCTAGGCATGACAAATAATGCACTAGATATCGGTTTTGATTTTTTAGATGTACTCTAGTTTTTTTTGGCTCCATCTTACAACAAGAAAGTTATTATTTGTCGTAGTGTTGTTATAAGGTTTACGAAGGGCTTGTAGATGCAAGTGCGACTAAGGTATCAAAGCACTATAATATCATGAGGTAGCCAAGTTGACAGATCATACGGCAGATTATTATGTTATAGTAGTAAGCCCTTGTGAAAAATCAAAAGCAGATTAATTAGATACACATCAGACATACGTCATATAAACAAATACTATTTAAAAACAACAAACTTTATCTAGGCCTACCTAACTATGCAGAGGGGATTTTTAACTCGGTAAACGAGTACAATTATAAGGATAAAACTGTAGCCCTATTTGTTAAAATTTTGTATTTATATATACGTTATTATACATTTATAGAAAGATACAAAAATTATCTTTTAATAGTTTTTTATTTCATATTGGTAGATCAAGTGATTTAGAAGTTATTATTATTGTAGTGAAGAAATTAATATAGAATATGTTCATATGTTATACGAAGATGTACGAATGTTTCTGAAGTTAAACGAATAGGTATCTTTTCTGTAAACTTGTATAAACGAATATATTAATAATAAAAAGTTGTATTTATATACGTTTTATAACCTAAAAGCAAATTTTATAGTTATTATAGACATTAGTTCTATATCTCACATTAAATCAACTTCACAAGAAATTGTAGCTAATGACTGAAGTTGTAAACATAACAACAAAGTATAACCTACGCTAGGTTTGTTTAAGTATTACCGGTGATGGGTGAAACCTCTTGTTATATTAGATTGTTACTCACGTACGTGCGGACGTGCACTCGCTTTTATAGGAGTTGATGTTATATATGATTAATATCTATGCTTTACCTTACCGCTGAGGACATAGATTTGAGTCAGGTCGAATGCAATATAAACGTATATTTAATGAAAATATATAGGCGATTTTTTATATAGGATGATTGCCTACTACACTGAAAAAATATAGCTGATTATCTACAATACTGAAAAAATATAGGTGATTGTCTACAACACTGAAAAAATATAGGTGATCGTCTACAATACTGAAAAAATATAGGTGATTGTCTACAATACTGAAAAATATAGGTGATTATCAACAACACTGAAAAAATATAGGTGATTGTCTACAATACTGAAAATATATAGGCGATTGTCTATATAGGAGGATTGCCTACTAAACAGACAAAATATAGGTGATTGTCTAAAATACTGAAAAATATAGGTGATTATCTACAACACTGAAAAATATAGGTGATTGTCTACAATACTGAAAAAATATAGGTAATTGTCTACTATATTGAACAAATATATGTGATTGTCTACTACACTGAAAAAATATAGCTGATTATCTACAATACTGAAAAAATATAGGTGATTGTCTACAATACTGAAAAAATATAGGTGATTGTCTACTATAATGAAAAAATATAGGTGATTGTCTACAATAGGTACTGAAAAAATATAGGTGATTATCTACAATACTGAAAATATATAGGCGATTGTCTATATAGGAGGATTGCCTACTAAATAGACAAAAAATAGGTGATTGTCTAAAATACTGAAAAAATATAGGTGATTATCTACTATACTGAAAAACTATATGTGATTGTCTACTACACTGAAAAAATATAGCTGATTATCTACAATACTGAAAAAATATAGGTTATTTTCTACAATACTGAAAAAATATAGGTGATTGTCTACTACAATGAAAAAATTTAGGTGATTGTCTACAATACTGAAAAAATATAGGTGATTGTCTACAATACTGAAAAAATATAGGTGATTGTCTACTATACTGAAAAAATATAAAGGTGATTGTCTACAATACTGAAAAAATATAGGTGATTGTCTACAATACTGAAAAATATAATCGATTGTCTACGATACTGAAAAAATATAGGTGATTGTCTACTATAATAAACAAATATTGGTGATTGTCTACAATACTGAAACAATATTCAGATTTAACAGCATTCAGATATAAGACAAATGTTATAACTAATTTCTATTAAGTAAAAGGATGCCTTTATCTTTTAACAATAATTATATTTTTGGAACAAGTGCTAGACATCTACTCATTGCAGCTACCTGACTGGTGAGGAGATACTGGCCCTGATGAGCGCGTCAGGCCGGTGCAACGGCGGTGAAAGAAACATATCCATGATTATATAATAAATTCAGTTAATTGCACGTGATTTTTACATGATCTTTATCTTAATTTATTTCAACACATGAAGATGGTTACAAATGTCCGAAACACGTCTTATGTAATTTGATGTAATTGGTAACGTGGTTGATTCTCGGTGGTAACGTTAAGTAACAGTAAAACATTACCTTAGTATCAGTTGCAAGAAACTTGCTGTACTAATGTGCAACCACTAGAAATAATCAGAACAAAGAAACATTGTGTAATCTTTACCTCGTTGCTTTATGTGCTGTGTGTTAATCGTTTGTATTCATATCTAATGTAACTTTCCAAACAGATTGAGTAAGCTTTACTTTCACAAAGTGCATTTTAATATCCCCGCTGGGAAAACATAAAGCATGTGTTTTACTAAAACTACAAACTGTACCCTTAAGAGAAGGTTTTGTGTGAAAGCAATCCACTTTTTAATTTTTCCAATAATATATAGTGATCTACCTAAACACCAAAATTTAAACTTTCAGTTTTACATTTACAGGACGTAGGCCTAAATATTTTTACAATTAAATTTGAAGTTACGCCTATTTCAGTTTGTTATAAAACGATTTAGTTTCAGATGTGGAAACCATAGAATTTCAAAATGTATTTCTATCAAGAGCTCTCCCCCTTCTAGTTTTGCTCAGCAACACCTGCGGCGACTCAGGGCATCGCTGCGCTGCTCTATTCTATTTACTCTCATGGCAAAGCAAATGAAAACAAATCGTCGTATACTCTGATATTTTAAGGGAAATTGCAGTTGATTAGGACAGAAGCACTTTAATTGGAGTAGGGTTGAGGGGCAGCAGTGATTTGGATCCTGACGCATGCGCAGTAGATAAAGAGATTTGATTAAGACTGAGCTACAAAAATCGGAGAAAGGTGTTGTGGTTGTGGTGGTAACCTATAGGCCTACCTGGGATCATTCGCACAAGGCATACATCCTGACTCATGCGTAGTAGGGCCAGAGTTTTGAACAAGACAGAGCCACCAGGACCATTGCAGAGTAGGGGTAGCGGTGACCTGTATGCTGAAGCATGCGCAGTAGAGGCAGAGTTTTGGTTAGGACAGAGCCACTTGGTTTGGGTAGGGTAACGGTGATCTATATCCTGACTCATGCGTAGTAGGGCCAGATTTTGATTAAGACAGAGCCACATGGTTTGGGAAATGGTGGTGCCAGAGTTTTTGCATGAATGACATGAATTTGTGTATATAACGGAGAGATTTTATAGTGTGTTACTTAGTGTTTTAATGTATCCCAGTATTACTTCTAGTGTGTTGGTAGTAAAAGCTTCGATCTAACTAAGGAGACACAAGTTCCTTATTTGAAACTGTCTTTGATTATTAATGCCGTCATATCTGCGAAGTTGTTGAGCAAACACTGACAACTGGCACTGCGAGTAGTTGAAGTGGAAAATACAAGGGAATAATTAACTTAGACACAACTGGAACTCAGTCAGCTGCACAAAGCAGGATCATTCGACTGTTAACTTTGACGTTATTTCTTAAGAATTTAGTCATTGGTTCATTGTACGTTAAGGGAATTTTTATAAATGACAAAAATGTTTTTTTGGGTGATATAAGCAAACTAAAGGGTGGCTCAGAATTTTGTACCAAGTGTAGGGTATTTCAAAAAATTATAAAACATGTTCAACATATACAAGGTGAACCAAATGGAAAACTTTTAATAACTTGATATCTGTTTGAGAGATAGATTTCTTAAATTTTTAGGTTGGCCCGGGGTTATTCCAGGGTTGGCTCAGGGTTGGCCCAGGGGATGGCCTAGTGTTAACCCAGGGGTTGGCCTAGGGTTGGCTCAGGGTTGGCCCAGGGGTTGGACCAGAGGTTAGCCTAGGGTTGGCTCAGGGTTGACTCAGGGTTGGCCTAGGGTTGGCCTAGTGGTTGGCCTAGGGTTATCCCAGGGTTGGCTCAGGGTTGGCCCAGGGGTTGGCCTAGGATTGGCCCAGGGGTTGGCCTAGGGTTGGCCCAGGGTTGGCCCAGCGTTGGCCCAGTGGTTGGCCCAGGTTTGGCCCAAGGTTGGCTCAGGGTTGGCCCAGGGGTTGTGATCAAATATTTTAAATGGGAACACAAATTGTGAGATACATCATGTTAAAGGACTCTTTAAGGCTCGGCTCCCTAAATTCAAAACGGCGAAGTTGGGTACCAATTTCAATGTTAAATAATTCGACCACGCAGCTGAACCGCTGACGTGAGTTGAGCAAATTTCCAAAACTAAATTTATAGGGCTATGTTTTAGGGCTTCAACCAACAATTTGGGAAATAGGACTACTCACGACGGTGCTGAATAGCTGCAAAATTGTGCGCATATTGGGAGTATTTTTAATACTCAAAGCATTGCGTGCTTCGCACGCCATTCCAAAAATTGGGGGTATCTTCAACACATAAAGCATTAGCATTTAGGTGAATATTCTATAGTGTTAAAAATAATAGAGTTAATAAGGTTATTTTATATAGGTATGTCTAATAAGTTCAGTGAGTTGTCTAATATATCGGTATTGAACGCTTGAAACAGCGCGCGGGCATGCGTACGCAGGCATGAACATGTCTGGACCTGCCATCTGTCGGGAATTGCTCGAGGCTTCTATTGCAGTACTTTTACAGTCATTGCAACAGAGTGTTCCGAGTAGTGTGCGTCAAAAAGCCATGTAGCAACGACACAACATTAAGTTCTGCTTCAAATTTGGTAAAACGGCGTCAGAAACCCATGAGATGTCGGTGCAAGTGTACGGTCAGGATTCTGTGAGCAGGAAATGTGTGTACGATTGGTTTGCACGCTTTCGCGCTGGATAAGAATCGGTGGAGGACGAACCGCGTCCATACACAAGCAGGACGCCGGAAAACATTGACCGTGTGCGAGCGATGCTAACAAAAGATCGGCGCTTGACTCTGTGATTAAAAGAAGAGGGTATTAGCAAAGACACAGTGGACGCCATGAAGAATTGGGCAAACCCATGATATGTTCATGATTTGTGCCGCACATCCTGACAGATGATCAAAAAGCAAGATGTTTTGAGGCCAGTGACGATTTCATCGATATGTGTGATCGGGATCCAACTTTTCTGGGTTGCATTGTCACAGGAGACGAGCCTTGATGTTATCAGTACGACAATCAGCCGAAACGAAAAGACAATGTAATGGCGGTCACCTTCTGTCCCGCGACAAAAAAAGCCGTGTTGAAAAATCCAATGAAGACCATTTTGATCACATTTTTTGGCAAAGAAGAAATCATCCATAAGGAATTCGTTACTGCTGGCCAAACGGTGAATGCCGCGTTCTACTTGGAGGTTCTCAAACGTTTGTTGCAGTGCATTCGGCGTGTTAGGCCACAAATAATTGGATGTTATTGCACGACAATACACGATCGCATACCAGCATCATTGTACGCCATTTTTTGACTCAGCGTGGCGTGACAGTTTTGCAACACAAATCGAACTCTCCAAATCTGGCGCCTGCAGATTTTTTATAGTTCCCACGTCTTAAGAAGGCCTTAATGGGGATCACTGTTTGCGGGCTTCGAAGAGATTCAGAACCAAGTGACTGCAATTCTGAAAATGATTCTACATCTCCAACAGTTTTGAGGCGCTATACGAACGTTGTCAGAGATGCGTTGTGTCTGGTGGAGAGTAATTTGAAGCCCAATAAAGATATTTCTAATGTACATTCTGTTTTTGTTTTATCATACCATTCACAAAACGTTTTAGACAGAACTCGTAGTTTGTTAGCCAGCATTAAATAGAATAGTGTGCATTTATGTAGGTAGAAATAAAAGCGTTATTTATCATATCCAAACGTACTTGGATAAAACGACGAACTTTGAAGGAAATGTTTAGTTAGAGATAACCTCTTTAGATAGTTTTATGTTTTACTTCAACACCTGTACCTTGAAGTTAAGGGGAGGGGGAGGGTGCAATCGTGATAGAGTGTTTTAGAATTGTCGCATCACTGACGAAGGTAAACACAACTTGTGTAGTAAGGAGTCTATTATATTCGTTTACATTTAGAAATTACACTAGACAACGCAGCTGAAATAGACAAACACCTGAGAGATATAAAGACTTGATTTAATTAACAAATCTTTATAAGGTCATCAGCTCCGTTCTTCCACTAACACATAGGCCTACACAACTAACATTGTTGGATACTTGTACACTAAAATTGCATACAATAAACACAAAGTTAATTTCACTATTAAATCTATACTAATATTATAAAGAGGTAAAATTCGTTTGTTTGTTTATTTTTGTTTTGTATATAGTGGGTAATCTCTCGAATTACTGAGCCGATTGAAAAAAAGTTTTACTAGTAAAAAGTCAAACATAGGTATCCCTGAGTAACATATGCTATAATTCATTTTGATAAACACATTTTTTATTTCAATATTTTTTTAAATTTAGTCGGAATAAATCTTAGGTTAGACCTAGACTGATGAACTAACACATGTTTTTACATTTATTACCATAGCAACCAATTTAATAAAATAACAGATAAAACAGCTGTTTGCTCTAATATTTCCATTAACAGCTGATTTCAATCTTTGAAGCAATTTTTTGTTTCTAACTTTAGGTTAGGTTTTTATTTAAGTGTAGACCTGTTCCTTCCGGGTTCTTTTAACCTTTATTATAATAATTGCTGTTATAAAATATACGAAATAATTTGATTCGAACATTTAACATTATTTACCATCTTATCTTTGGGGTTATTATTAATCCTACAAATTTATAATAAAGAAAACATAACATGATTATGTGTATCGAAGGTCCCAACTGGGTTGGCGTGCTGAGCAGGCAGGGGTTTCACCTAGTAAAACAATAAATATAAAGAAAAACTAACACAAAAACATTAAAATTTAAAAACAAAACTCCTGTTGACTTCATTACCGTTGGTCAGAAGTTAATCATTTCATGTATTTCGTAACAGTTTCCGATAGTTTTCAAAAAACTTACTCCTGTATACATAACGTTTTAAATGTAAATTCAATGATTGCTAATCCTCGCATCTAGATCAGAAAGATTCAACTCGAATTCAGATATTTTAAAACAAAATGACAGCCGTAGATCTCTGCCGACTTAGATTTGTTTGACTGTCTATCCGAATGGAATCTATCGCTGTAAAGCTGCGCTCTCAGTCCTGTGAACAACGACAAAAGGTCCACAGATCTATTTTGTGATTAGTTTGTATTTATAGCTTTATACCTCACTTGACAGATCTAGCTTTTATATATTTTCCCCAGTTATATATAAACGTTAATTTATAACTTTGTCTTAGTTAACTAGATCTTTACTAGTCGACCAAACACAAATATATTCTGGTTAAACTTTTAATTAAAACACTATGCCTTTGAATGTATATATTTACACACACACGGTGCCAACTTTTATATTTTCATAAATGGTTTTCTACATCGTTGGCTGTGGTTCGGATTCCACGTAAAACTGTAGGTCCCGTCTTCATTAGCCTTAAGTACAAAACAGCGGGACGTTAAAAAAAATATATATATATATATATTTTCATAATCATCCCTAGAAGCGGCATTTTTTCAAAAATTCGCTATAGGCCTATATAGTAGTGATATCCCAATTCAAAAGTGTCCCATAGCTTTTAACTAGAGAAAAAGGTTCAAAGAATTCATACATGATAATAAAAAGTGTATTGATGTAAAATGTACAAAGTTATTAGCTCGATAAATACAAAATGTTCAGTAACGAAAGGAAAAAGTTTAACTTTAGGCCTACATAAAAAGTAGTAATCATTTTTTGTATTTTTTTTCAAAATGTACATAAGTTTTGTAATTTATTTATAAATATAACTGTATATAAATATTTATCAATTTAAAATTTCTTATTTGTAAATAAAAGTTTTTATGTTCCTACTACAAGAATGCTATCAAAACTAGGCCTAGTTTGAATAGTTACAGTAAATGTGGCTTGCTTTACACGAAACGAAAGATTGAAGGGTCGTCTACCAACCGATATAAACAAACCTGTACAGATAGTGCCAAGTACAGTCACCACCAAAAGATGTTGATATACAATCAACACGACTACATAGCAGACATGAATTAGGTAGGGCAGGCGGCTCTGACTGTACTCCGCTGCGAGAGGGGAAATGCGGTGGGAGCGGGCGTAGGAGAATTGCACAACCTCTCTTCACGCTCCATTCTAATTGGCGCTATCTGTACAAATATATCGAATTGTAAGAGATATCTCGAATGAAAAATGGCCTGTTTCGTTGGTTGATAACTGTCCAATTGCAAGGGTTTACAAGAAATCAAATAACATAGAAATAATAAGAGTGACGAATATTTGGAAGGCAGTAGAAAGTACAGATATTTACGAATTCAATGGTATACAGTTATTCTATTCAAAACAGGTTTGTCTAACCATTATACGGCTTAGAAATGTGACAAAAAGTGACTAGTTTCTCCGAGTTTTGTCACGCGCGTCAGCCGTTTAGTAAAATTTCCAAACGCTGATTACACAAGTAAATTTACTTATTAGAAAGACTTTGTAAACGCAAAAATTAAAGTTTGAAACATTACCTTTCCAATCATTTTCTTCTTTTTGGGATTGGAAAATTTTTAGTGAGTGAAATATCCGACACAGTCACGCGTTACTAATGTGTTGTCGCGACACGGAGTGACTAGACACTAGACAGGTGTGTTGTCTGCCGCTTTGAGGGATATATAAATTGTGTTTCTAAAGTCTATACAGGGTGTCCCACGAAGAATCGGAAAAACTTTCAGGGCTGTTTCACTTGTGAAACTTACGAAAAAATTGCACATAAACACATGTGCTTCTTTTACCAGCTATCCGCCGTTTACATATTAATACAATTTGACACCTAGGCTAAACCAAAAGAGAGATTTTAAACCCTTTTCATCTTTTTGAAGTGGAAACTTCTTGGACACTTTTTTTTTGCATGGACAAAATGTATTGAACTCGCGTGACCGTCATCGTCGCCGCACGGACGAACTTTTTTTAAGGCTCTATTGAATCTCCACAATTACTTAAGACTCAGTCGCATCCCCGCTTTTATTTAAGGCTCCGACCCATATCCGCAATTATTTAA
>JAGFPH010006902.1:18834-29457 GCA_018207615.1 Philaenus spumarius
TAAACGATTCTGAAAAAATCAGCAGTTAGGTACTAAATTTTATGACGCCATAACTTTGCCTTGTTCGGGGTGTCGGACGCGCAGAAATGACCAATAATATTTGTCCGAAAAAATGTTTTTCGCTTTCTACATAAAACAAGATTTCGATTAAAAGAAAGATTACTGTTTAGGTTATACATTTTTTTACCGCATCAAATCAATGACTTTGCCGGGTTCTCAAAGGAAAACGCCCCGCTACCGAGAATTGTTGCAAATAAAAATGTTGTCCGACTCAACTTAAATAAGAGATAGCAGATAGCCTATACGAAGTCTCAAGAGTTAGGTAATCATAAACTTTTAAAGGCCAGGGCCCTAGGAACCAAACTACATGAATTAGAGGTTTTGTTAGTTAAGTACTTGGACTTTTAACACGAGAATCCTTATGAGGTCCATATTATTGTTACCTTATATATACAACAAACAGATTGAAAATCAATTTAACTATCTCAACATGTTCCTTTCTCTAAATAATTGAATTTGTTCATTAAAAATTTACTCCTTATAAATATAAATTTGAAAATTATTCTTTTCTAACGTTAAGAAAGGCTTGAACTAAATGAAATGCTTTAAGAAGATTGGATTGAAAGCTTTTAAAGTAATTGGTCTAAGAAAATCTTTATCATTTAAATGAAGTATTCAGCAATGCAATTGATATTCAATCAATCATAATAAACTGCTCTGAGAACTCATTATTTATACAACAAAGGCGTTTTCTGTAAATATTTAACTAGTAATTTCCTTAAGATTCCGATTTTCATTGCTTTATAAATTATTAATGAGAAAGGAACTTAATAATTGAACTTGTATTGTAGAATACATAAACCCATATATTTAAAATTTATTGATTTGTATGTTTTGACGATTCTCTATATAAAATCTTATCATTTTATAAATTGGTTTTGCTATAAAACTGCATTTGGAGATGCTTTTTACAATCCATAATGCAAAGACGAAAAGTAACTGAATAATCATTTTTGTAAATAACAGATTTTTATATCTATAAAAAATTTTATTTTCATAATGATTTATTTAGAGTGCTAACAAGTTCTTGTTTCAAATTTATTTTTACTTTTCATTTTATCGAAGGACGTTCATTTCTATTTTCAATACTTCTGTTACACATGCACTGTAGGTTAATTTAATTCGAAACGCATTAATGGGTTTTTTGTTTGTACTTAACGTCCTGTGACACTTTGAAACACACACGTAGGAGGCGCAGAGAAGGGATTTTTTGGAAGTAAGGACGAGACCGGGGGACTGGACACTGAAGGTGTAGGAGTGCATTTTTACTACCAGGGAATATTTGCCCCCGGTAAAAATACAGTAGTGTAATTTTACCCTCCCCCCTCCGTTAAAAATACACTAGGAAATTTGTACCCCCATGTCGCACATGTAGCCAATAAACATTAGGGGGTAAAAATACACTACGATATTTTTACCTCCATGTCGCATATGTATTAGAAAATAAACACTAGGGGGTAAAAATACACTAGGATATGGAATTAAAAAAAAACAAATGAAGATGCAAAATAACACGTTTTAGGCTTCCCAAAAGTACTTTAAAATGATAAAGGTATGTATACTTTCCACTTCACTTTTAATTGTGATTCAGGCCTATTTTAGAAAAATTTAGAATAGCAACCATGACGCATCCCCAATCTTTGCGTGCGCTTCCTCTAACCAATAGGCGTGGAACACACACGGCGTTTTTTTTGTCGGCTGCGGATTAGTTACCGTCGCCACTATAAAATGTTAAGTGTGCACACAGGGCGGTAAAATTTCCGACTACGTCTAAAAGCCTCATTGGGATTCACTAAACTGAAGTGTCTAGTTCATCAATCACGAAGTGTGTTATGTAATATATTATTTCTTTTAATGTTTTATTGATATGAACAGAAAGCAGCTCTCGATTTGTTGTTATTCCGTTGCCGATTGAAGAAGAAGCAAAAGAAAAACTTATTTGGGTTTATAAAATCAATAAATAAAAGAAGAGAAGATTTTGGAGCATTCTACACTGTGTTTACCGATTTGAAGAACTAGAAGAAACTATTTTATATTATTTAAGAATGTCGGTTACGTCATTTGATGAACTGCACACGCGGCTGAATGATAGTATTACACGGAAAATAAACGGTATCAGTTAACTGACACAAACTTTCTCCCAACTTACTGTAGTCAAAATAATATTGTTTTTAATCATTTTATTTTTTACTACTTTTTAGAACAAAACAAAAAATTAATATTCTACCTACGTCAATCGTATAAAAAATTATTGTCCCAGGCGGGATTCGATCACGCGACCTTTGAATTACTGGCCGTGCTCGCTACCGTGGTGCTACCCCGTGCGGCCGCCGCCGCGATGCTAGATTGACAACACAAACTTGTTTATTTTTAAACATTTCCCCATAATTATAAAACGCCGAAGTTTTGATAAAAGCGGGTGTGTCATTTTGTTTGGCATCTTAAGCACTATAAATACTGAAAATTTGATCAAAATCGTTAGAGCCGTTTATGAGAAATTTGCATTTTTGTCGTTTTTTATGGGTTTTTAGGGGTAAATTACCCTTAAAAATTTAAAATTCCAAAAAATGAAAAAAAACGCCTGGAGATATTAGGGTTTAGTACCTATACATACAAAATTTCATGAAAATCGGACCAATAGTGTCCTCTCTGGTCGTGTATACATACAGACAGACTGACAGACAGACACCACTCTAAAAACACTTTTTCGGGTTCAGGGAGCACCAAAACAAAAAATTCCACTAAAAATATTTTTGGGTTCAGGGAGCACCAACACAGATAATTGCACTAAACAATTTTTTGGGGTTCTGGGAGCACCAAAACAGATAATTTAACTGAAAATTCAAATTCGAACATTTTTACGAAAACAATACTTTCTCCATATACTACGTATAGGGTGGAGAAAGTAAAAAGGCATAATATATTTTAACAACTAATAAACAAATAATTCCGATAACTTACATTTCACTGGTTACACATTACCGCAAGGTATTTCTTTAAATTGTCTGTTGTTAGACTTTGTCTTCTGTCAGAAAGAACTGGCAGCACACACGCACAGTTGAGTTATTGATGGGAGTAGGCTAAACAAACAAAGCTTGACTCTGACCCTACCATACAGCAGGCTTACATGCCCACTGCATAGTTTCAACCGATACGACTACAAGGACAACAATACTGCCCTGCTAAGCCAGAAAGCAGTAACTGCAAAATATGAAAATGGTGGAAATCGAGAATCTTAAGTTTTTGTTTGTTTATTTTGTATGAGATAAAGCTATTATAATTTTGTTATATATAACATACTAATCCAGGTAATTAGATTATAAATGTGCATTTATTTTACCTAGTTTACACAAATTTTGTATTTTTATTTTCAGTTACTGCTGTTATTACCTATCTTTACCAAGCCAAAAAGCAGTAACTGCTCTGTTACGTCTTTTTGCCTTAGTAAAAAAGCATGAAATAGGTACGACATTATAGCAAATTGCTGTAACTACTGTTTTAATGGGACAAAATTGGATAGAATCAGGTTTGCTAGGTAATAAAACACAAAATGTAATACAATCAAGGTTCATTTTTATTTTAACAAATAATTAGGGTCTACTCCTAGATTAAACAACGGTTTAAAAATATTTAAGTTTAAAAGTATTACAGTTTAAAACTACCTCTTATTAGGTTCTTTTAGTAAGATCATTTTGACCTTCTGAAAATCCGTAAAACATTGCCTAATACAAAGTAGGCCTATTATATAAAATTGAGTATAAATTACACTTAAGCTTGTACATCTTGGTTAATCCACATCCACTTCAGTTGTCAAATCTGGCTTTTCGCTGACTGAAATATTTTTCCAGAATGAGTGCCTATTTCTGGCATCAAAGGCAGAAGTTTGTTGATCATTTCAGTTATTTTTTACTTGTTTACACCTCTTAATGAGGTTTTTGTGGGAGGCTTGGGAACTTTATTTTTCTTCACATATAAAGCCTTAAAAAAACTCAGTTTTGTGGATTTCTCCGATTCCAAGGATGTTTTATTTTTCATGGTCAGAAATCCTCTTTTAGAAGTTACCTGAACCATATCACTCAAGTAAGGTTTTGTGTGGTGTTACTTATAATGTATGTAGAAGTAGAACTGAAATCAAAGGGATTGAAAAAATAAGAAGGATTTTAAGTTGTGAAACTATTACTTTACAAAAGTTTGCGTTTTGCACAGAATCAACAAAGTTATAAGAGTCAAAAACTTTTTGTTTATCTTTAAGTTGTTTAAAAACTTGGTGGTGGAAACTATCAGCTGATATAAATGTATGTCCTGCATCCAAGTTCAATTGTATCACCTTTGTTCTCTTCCGAGTTCATTAGCCATACAAAGTAGGAAAAGAATGCCCAATTCTTGTTTTGCCCTGCACAATTGTCCATCCATAGAACAATTAATTGTCTTTGCATCTCTATTCAAAGTAAAACATTTGTGAATGACACTAGTAATGTCTTCTTTTTTCCTACCCGAACATCCTTCATGCCACATTCATGCTATTGGCTTTAGGTGTTTGTTATTAGTGCCCAGAGGAAAAATGACTCATTGAGACTACAAGTCGCTTGGTAAATATTACTTGCTTAAACTGTTCTATCATGGGTAACATAAGTACCATTTGGAATATACTATGGTCGTTCCACTTATCATATCATTACACTTTCCCCTTTGTCTGTTTTATCTGTATAACTTTGGTATGAAGTGCGGGCATCTTTATATTTCTTCTTATGTTTCAGCCAAAGTTGGCAATCATCGCATGAAGGATCTGGTTCTTTCCAGTGGTCAGAATTGTGGAGTTTGTGGGTTTCACATTTCTCACATTCTTCGTGCACTAATTACGTAAATGATATATTCATTTATGATGCTGTTGTGGGGTTTTCAGGTGATGCAAATGAAGACAATTTTAAGTAAATCTCATTGATGGTATATAACTGAACGAACCAAATCTTTTAAAACACTGTCTTTAACACCAAAACAAAGAGAAATGTAAAAGTAACAGGTTTCCACATCAAAACAAATCAGCTGGTAATGAAGAAGAACAATGTTTATCAACATTGAATAGTAAATAATTGGTTCCTTTTATTTAAAATACTCTATTTGTTATGTACAATAAACAAAATCTACTCTCACTCTCTTTTATTTAACTAACTTGATATTAACAAAGTGCAGTAAGTACGAATCTTGAGTAAAATTACTAAGTCAAAAAGCAGTAACTGACATGTACATAGACAGAAAGCAGTAACTACAGTGTAGATACTGCTTTCTTGCTTAGTGAACGTTAGTTGCTGCCTTTTGCCTATGTAACTGGGTGTAGATACTGCAACATGATAGCTCTCTATCTCCTAAACGGTTGAAGATACGACTTTTTGGGTTGGTTTTTTGAATTCCTCAGGGTCAAAAACATAGGAATACATGTATAACTCAAAATGTGAAAATTTGTCAGTTACTGCCTTCTGGCTTACCAGGGCAGAATAGAAGGAACCTTTTTTCCTAAAAATTATAAACAGTTTATTCTCTCTCTCTCTCTCCCTCCCTTTTCCGCGGTTACTATAGATGTGGACAGCGTAACTTGAACCAGGTCTCTCTCTCCCTCCCTTTTCTGCGGTTACTATAGATGTTGACAGCGTAACTTGAAAAAGGAAAAGGCTAGCAGGATGTACAGCTGATGTGAAGCGATCCTGGTTCAGAGTTACGTTGTCCACAACTATAAACACTCCTAATTCGTAAGAAATATACATCTGTCAGAGAATTTGGTTTCATAGAACAAGTTTCCGACTTATTCCCGTTAAACTCTGGACACGTTTTACTGTACAAACATTATTAAATTTACTTGCAAAAGGCAAAAATAGGCTTTTATAATTCAAATAGGCTGAAAGAGCTTAAAAAGGTTGATTTTGCCAAACATACGGGCTCTAGATGTGTTATACTGGCATGGTTATTTTTCTCCCCCCCCCCATCCCCACCCCCACACCAAAGTCAGAATGTTAATTCTTTGAGTTAAACCGGCCAATGTATGCGATGCTTCTAGAGCAAATCGCTGTTGCAGTTAACCCTTTTAACCCCGGACCAAAAAATTGGAATTCTAAAATGTGTACAAACACATCACTACCACAAAAAATTTCGAAAAATACCAGAGCCCTTAAGAGGCTTTTTACGGAGATTTGGTAAAAAATTCATAACTTTGTTAATATGTGTGCTATTGTTATGAGTGAAGTCTTAAAATGTTAGGAATAAAATGTATTACACAATAAAAAAGTTTTTTATAATTATTACACATTTTTTAACCCACATCTCCTAAATAATAATAATAATAATAAATTAAATAAAAACGTTTTTTGGGAGCTTTTACAAAAAAAAGGAAGACAAATTTACCTGTGGGAGCTATGTATTTCGTTCTAAATATATTTTTTTGTATATCAAAAAAATTGTATTTCTAAATCAAATATCAAACTTTTAATAACCTTTTTTATAATTTTATGCTACTTGTAAAAAAACATGCAAAACGAGATATAGCTTACCAAATAAATAACTAAGGAAAAATTAAGTACTCACCAATTTTATATTGTGGTATTCACTTATATAAATTTGTCTTTTGATAACAACACAGAAATATTTGTATTTACACTTATATTTATAGAAAAAGTTTACTTTTTAAAAATGACTAGGCTTAGGCCTTATTACAGACATTCTTCAATAAGCATTCTGGGTGACATCCTTCCTTAGATAATTAGATGCATGTTATACGAGCTCTGATGGCGCCACATTTTCGTCATCGCTTTATTGGGTAAATGGAAATACCGTGGGCCATGTAATAAGAGCGAATCCGCGGGGTCTGCTGTAGTGGCGGCCATCTTGGATTTTTATCCCATAAGAGCAATGTTAAATTTCAAACCATTTATTTCGTTTATTTTTTATGATAAAATTGTTTGCAAGGTCTCATTTTAAGCACAGTCACAATACGCATCCGTTTTGAATTTTACATTTTCTTAAAATGCTTTTGATTAAGGGTCTGCTCCAGTAAACGAGAAAGCAACCGGAAAAGCAACCGCTTCTCACTATATCCATATCTAAACAGTGCAATTTCTTGCAGCTGAACGCTTTGACGCCCCATTTCAAACCATTTTATAAGTCTATCTTTTGTAATTGAGTGTTGAAAAAAAACACTGAATATTCTTTATAAAATTTCGGATCCGGCTTGCAAATTATTTTTCATTATTAATTTTTTATTGTGTTAGAAAAAAAATTCAAACTTTGTACTTACAAAATGTCAATTACATGACAAATCAAAAGCATTAAAAAAATGTAAATTGTAAGACGGATGCGTATTGTGACTGTGCTGAAAATGAGACCTAGCAAACAATTTTGTGATAAAAAGTAAACGAAATAAATGGTTTGAAATTTAACATTGCTCTTATGGGATAAAAATCCAAGATGGCCACCACTTCAGCAGATCCCGTGGTCTGGCGTGTTAACGACGCGGCGCTATCAACGCTGAACTCGATTATACTGAGCGCTATCAACACTATCAGCGCAGCGACCAGAGAGGTCGGAAATATTAAATTTATCCTGGTTCTAGTGGTTATTGTTTATTTCAAAGTGATTATTGTGTACGATACTTCAAAATGACAAAATGTTTTACATCAACTTAGCGCTATCAGCGCTCGTATAACATGGTCCTTATACGTAATGCAAGCAGTTCTAAATATTTTTCACACACTAAAACAAAAACTCACAATAAACTAAACACGAGGAAAGATAACCTTGTTAGACAAAACCACAGGAATAAACACGAGTAAGCTACTGCATTGACAGTGACAAACAGCTGAGCGTGTACAGTGCTGTCAAACAACTCCATAGAGTAAGCAATGTTTCTAGTTTGTTAAAATATGTTTAACAAACGTGAAAATATTTAAAATTGTTAATAATTAAATCGAAATAATATATACTTCGTAATACAATCGCTTCTAGTTGTGAAGTATTTATTAATACATGTTTAAAAACACTAAACCTACGGCGGCGATATAACGTCACCTGGGGTTTCTTGCACAATCTATGGCGACGTTATACCGTCGCCATGGGGTTTTTAGCTTAATTCATCGGCGACGAATATCAACGTTTCACTCTATACTATTGGACTTACGAAACTCAGTACTAAATATCCGTGCCCTTAAAATACTATTGTATTAAAGCAAATTGCTTATGGACGAACCTACAGCACGAGACGCCACTGGTACTGTAACATTCAATGTGCGACGCTACACTTCTCTTTTCCCAATGGTTCTTATCTAGTTGAATTCGTTCTAATATTGGCCACCAAATGGCATCAGCGCCCTGTAAAGTACAGAATATTGATGCCTGCTTTCATTTTTGCCAATAAGCTACCAAGGTAACAAGTAAATTGTTAGAAATGTAACTCTAAGGTTCTTAAAATATCCCAAGATAGGGAAACGGAGCGAGGGCCAGCCGATCTTTTGCCGTGGGAGTCATAAACTGTCAAAACAGCCAGGTAGGGCCGAGGGCCAGTCGACTCCCCAGAGCGGAAGTGATTCAGGTGAGGGGTAAGATTAAATGCATAGAGTACGACTCTAAACTAATTTCTATAGAAGAGTTTTAGGTTAGGTTAGGTTAGGTTTTTTTTTAATTATAATTATATAAAGTGATAATACGACGAAATATTATAATTATACAAATATTATAATCATACTGTTATCGGCAAAATACTGTGACTAAACAGTTTAGGTAAGTCCTCTAGTTTTTTTTTAATTCTAATTATATAAAGTGATAATACGACGAAGTATTATAACTATACAAATATTATAATCATACTGTTATCGGCAAAATACTGTGACTAAACAGTTTAGGTAAGTCCTTTAGTTTTTTTTTTAATTCTAATTATATAAAGTGATAATACGACGAAATATTATAATTATATAAATATTATAATCATACTGTTATCGGAATACATAAACGATAATTAAAACCTTTCCACCTCCACACCCACCGCACAGTAGAACAGGTCACTGATCCCTAGCCGGCTGGCCCTCGCTCCGCCAAGCCTCTGGCTGTCAAATTACCCTCGTCAAAGTTTTTAGGCAACTGGCCCTCGGTCCTAGACTCCCCAAGATAACCGCAAAATCCTGTTAATTATTTCCTTCTTGGACACAGTAAGAAATGCGTGTTTTCTCAACAAAATATAAAAGCCAAATTTATTCCATACTAACCCAAGGTATGTACATTATAGAACAGTTTTAACCCTTTGAGGAGTAATCACGTCATATGACGTGATTTCATTTGTTCCGCATAGGAGTGGGAAATCTCACATTTCGACATGCTTCTAGGGTAAGAATTTTTTTAAATCATAACTATTAAATATTGTTTATTATATCTATTTTTAACACATTTACAACTTTAAAATAATTTTTAACACAATTATTGCTTTAAAATGATTGAAAAATCGAGGTCCATTCTCACAGCTTATAAAGCACTTCAAAGCTTGTAAAACCTAATGATTAAATTTTAAACTCACAAAATATTAATTTATAATTAAGAAATCAAACAACAACACAAAACCGTAGAAACAAACAGCCTACAATGAAAGTATTAAACAAAGTGAGAAACCCGCGGGGCAGAAGAAAGGAGCAAACAAAGCGATGTGGCAGTTTCGTGTACACAATTCCGCGCTCGCGGAATAAAATAGCAAATATTACTACAAAGAAACTTTTACAGTGCATATTTACACTCCAGTGGTGAAATAATCAACTGTTTGAGTCTTAATAGAAACTCGTTCCCACGGCAACCAGGAACGTCATATGACGTGATTGCTCTTTAAGCGTAAAATAAGCCACCTCTCAAAAGGTTAAATAATTAAGGTATCTAAGGTTTCTATAACATTTAAACATTTCCTGTTATTTGTCAATTATGTAGGCCTATAGCGTATTAAATCAAGTTTATATCAAAATTAGATGAGTTTTAAAATCGTTTTATAAGAAAGACTACTAGCTAAGTTCCTTATAACTGAATCACTCATAAATAACTTATAAGAATGCTAAACTAATTAGAAATACTTAATTTAAAAGGGTTGACAAAGAAAACTAATTTACAAAACTCATTGGAAGCATTCAGTAAAACATGTCGAATATTGTCATGCAAAGTTACTCATAACTCTTGTAAAAGTAAAAAGTGTCACGATTCCAGAATACTCATTTTACCTTGACACATTAGTCTTTTGGAATTCAAACTAAAAAAACAGTCTGAAAAACTGAATTAGTCTTTTGAAAAAACATTTTTATTGGTTAATATAAATACTGTACCTTTATATATAAGTACAATTATCGGTCTCGTGTAACATTTTGTAACTCAGTTATAAATACAATCAATCTCGATCTCACGCGGGACAAACATCTAGTTGTTACCGGCTCGTGTAACATTTTGTAACTCAGTTATAAATACAATCGATCTCTTTCACACGTGGGACAAACAGCTATTTATTACCGGCTCGTGTAACATTTTGTAACTCAGTTATAAATACAATCGATCTCTCTC
>JAGFPH010006902.1:33985-47225 GCA_018207615.1 Philaenus spumarius
TTTAGCGAGTTTGGTTAATATTGAGCAATGATTTTTTTCATTACAAGAGTTTAAAGGAAGTATTTTATTCCGCGAGATTTTCGCCTTTTTGCGCATATTCAATTCTAATTTTCTCGAAGAGGCATGTCATGAATGTCTTTAAAAAATTATACAATATACACAATCACTTAAATTATATGTTTAGCAAGGTATTTATTTATTTAATGTTACGTTGCAGACGAGATTACTTTATGAAATATCACCAAGATTATCAAGTAATATTGTCTGCAGTGTTACTTGAATATTCTAAGAAACACTTTTACTAATTAAGAACATTAGATCAAACATTTTCAGAATGATGGGATATAAATAAATAAATATATAATACATAAATAATAATAAAATTTAAACTTAGAGCACCGGTAATTATTGATAACTCAAAATTGAAAAACACCAAATTTTAAGTAATCAGCTTCAAATTAAAATGAAATGAAAATTTATTGCTGTTCCTTTTGTACATTAACAAAATCAAAATAATACATAATTTAAAATTACATTAACAAATGAGAAATGATCATTTATTTTGAAAACAAGTACAAAAAATACAAAATCTGAAAATGTTTAAATACGAGATACAGTACAAAAAGGAAAACAATTTAAACCACCTCGATGTAAATAAACATAAAAAAATTGTATTTATTTAATTTAAAAGTTGCAAGCGAGATTACTTTATGTTGAAAAGTTACCAAGGTCCTCAAGTAATTTCTTCTGCAACTATAAGTTAGAATGTTTAAAAAAATCTTTACTAGCAAAATGCACTTAAAATTGTCAGAATAATTAGATATAAATAAATATGTAATATACAAATAATTATAATCAAATTTAAACCTAGAGTAATAAAATTATTGATGACAAAAATAAAAAAAATAAACAAAAATAAATTCCCTAAGGCCTAGGGAAGGAAAATTTCTATAAAGCAGTTTTATTTTATTTTTTAAATATTTTATCTCAGCAGTAATTATTATGTCATGTGCTACTCATTAGTCATTATGTATAAGTATTTATAACTTTTATGTGTTTTATTTTATAAGTATTACACATGTTTTATTAAACTGCAGTATGACATTCAAGTTTTGGTGGTTTATTGTAATAAATACAATTATTTTCAATAATGTGACACATTTAGTTAAATTTCGTATTTAGTTTTCAGAAATTTTTCAGAGAATCAAATTGAAAGTATGCTAACATTAGTACACTACAACGGTTTATTACCTACAAATTAGTTTTATTGTAACCCTGTCTTCTTCTTACATCTTTAGACTAATTGCTTACAGTCTACTTATAATTAAAGAAGAACGCTTCATAAAAATGTTACAGGTTTGCTAAGAAATTGAAATCATTGTAGCAAAGAATACTAATGAGAAGCGGTGGGAATGGAGCAGGAGTTACCACCGTGACGTCATAACAGTGGCAGCACGGGAACGCTTTCCTTGGCGGACTGGTCTAGCCCTTGTATTCTATAGCCCTACCCTGGCTCGGCTTAGTTTTCGTGGAGAAAACTAGAGTAGACAAAGACATTTCTAACGTTAGTACAATCTTGGCCGAGGGCACGGTTAAAAAAATCGTACTGTACAGTCAAGATGGCGAGTGTGGAAGTGGATGATGTTGTGCTTGCAGCAGCCTGCTGTGTGATTTTGGCTAAACATTGTGCACCCAGTAAGTACTCGGTATGGAAATCTTTAAAAACCTCCAAGTTCTGAGGAGATCTTTTTAAAGTGCTAAGAATTTTTAGGGCATCCCGCAAACGTATTTTCAAAAATTCATAATAAATACAAATTTGGATTTATATTTGACTTATTATATATCAATGTGCTCAGAAAAGATCAAGGAATAATATAGTAATAGTTGTATTTACTTACCATTATCCAGTATAATCTGTATATATAAAAGCCAAATCCACTGATCACGATTTCTCAAAAACTACTGAACGGATTGGAACTAAATTTTAGCTTCCTCTAGGGCCATAGGTGCTCACTAAGAAAGGTTTTCAAAAAATTCGAAATTTTAGGAGGGGGTTTGGAGGGCCAAAGTTACTAAATCACGATTTATCTAAAACTACTGAACGGATTAGAATGCAATTTGGTATGTAGCTTCCTCTAGGGCCGAAGATGCTGATAAGAAAGGGTTTCAAAAAGTTCGAAATCTTGGGGGGGGTTTGGGGGGGATCAAAGATACTAAATCACGATTTCTCCAAAACCACTGAACGGATTGGAATGCAATTTGGTATGTAGCTTCCTCTAGGGCCATAGGTGATCTCTAAGAAAGGTTTTAAAAAAATTCGAAATTTTAGGGGAGGTTTGGAGTTGTCAAAGTTACTAAAAAAAAAACCACCGAATAGATTGGAATGAAATTTGGTATGTAGCTTCCTCTAGGGCTTTAGGTGCTCGCTAAGAAATGGTTTAAAAAAATTAGAAATTTTAGGGGAGTTTGGGGGGAGTCAAAGTTACTACAAATCCCCATAAGAAATACATAGTGTAATATATTTATTGATATAATAAATGTTTTGTTAATATACATTTAACTTTGATTTGTCTATCCGTGCAAAGCCGGATCGGGCCAGCTAGTGGATAATAAACCACAATGAAAAAAACAGAGCCGCTCTCACGCACGCACGCGCAGCTGAGTCATCATATATATTCTGTCTCGCCACTTCCTCAAATGCATGCCGTCTATCTAAAATGCATGGCAACAAAATGTAAAAAAGGGCAAATAGAGGAAGGCTTAGTTACGGTTTAGATTTTGTCAACACTTATGTTTTTTGGATCGCTGAACACAAATCTAATTTTGCCTGGAAACACGTGTACATATTGGCACTGGTTTTGGTTTTTTGCGGAAACTAAGAGTTTTAACGAAAAGACAAACCTATACACAATAAAGTAGATGGAATTTCGTACATTTTATGTACGAGGCGTGTATTTCTACGATCAAATATATAGCCGCTAGAGCGCGCTGAAAAAGGACAAAAACCTAAAAGTGGGAAACGTGATTTACGGCTCTTTACATCCAATTTACTCGGAAACTATCAATTTTAGACAAATGGTGACTATGTAAGAAATGCTAAAAAAAATTCACGAAGTACATTAAATACAATTAAATATTATTACTTATAAAATAGTTTTAATTATTTTATAATGTTCTGTATTGGTGATGTCGGGTAGTTGACAGTAAGATAAATTTTGTGCACCTAGCTCAACTCCAACAATAAATTCAAATTTTGAAGTACAATACTTGTACAATATTAAATTTGCTCTATAACATGCTTTGTGCAGAACTACAATACTTTAGTGAAATACACAAATCAAGTTGACATTTCAGTTAAATTTTTAGTGTTTTAAAAAACATCCCTTAATTTTATATGATCTACTAGCTGACCCGTACGGCGTTGCCCGTGGTGGTTGGTATTTTCAGTCTTTTTAACGTAATTGTATTCTTTTTAAGGGTTCAGTCAGTGAGTGGTATTTGGCTTTTAAATAATAAAAGCAGAATTGTCATAATAATAAAAGATCTGAAATTATGATTTTAGTAACTTTGATCCCCCCAAACAACTCCTAAAATTTCGAAATTTTTCATACTCTTTCTTAGTGAGCACCTATGGCCCTAGAGGAAGCTACATACCAAATTTCATTCCAATCCGTTCGGTAGTTTTGAAGAAATCGTGATTTAATAACTTTGATCCCCCAAACCCCTCTAAAATTTCGAATTTTTTTTAACCCTTTCTTAGCGAGCGCCTATGGCCCTAGAGGAAGCTACATACCAAATTTCATTCCAATCTGTTCGGTAATTTTGGAGAAATCGTGATTTAGTAATTTTTACCCCCCAAATCCTCCTAAAATTTCCAACTTTTTAAAACCCTTTTATAGGGAACACTTATGGCCCTAGAGGAAGCTACATGCCAAATTTCATTCCAATCCGTTCGGTGGTTTTGAAGAAATCGTGATTTAATAACTTTGATCCCCACAAACCCCCCATAAAATTTCGAATTTTTTGAAAACCTTTCTTAGTGAGCACCTATGGCCCTAGAGGAAGCTACATACTAAATTTCATTTCAATCTGTTCGGTAGTTTTTGAGAAATCGTGATGAGTGCGTCAGTGAGAGAGTGAGTGAGTAAGTGGTATTTGCTTTTATATATATATATATATATAGTTTCAATGTTGCATATTTTGAAAATAAATTAATTACTGAAGCTTACGGGAAAATGTAATAGTTTCTATTACATCAAATATATTTACGTGTGGTTTAAATATTACTAATATTGTATACCTAGATATTGTTATTTTTATATCTTAAGGTTTTCTCTTAGAAATTAATTACATATAACATTTAAAATTGTATGTCGTAAAATCTTTTTTATATAATATTAGGGGAGACCCCTGCGTGCTCCTCACTCTAACCCCCGATCTAACTTTCTAAAAATATATGTTATGTTTTATTTATAATAAAAGTGTAGGATTAATTATAACCTCAAAACTAAAAATCTAAAAGTTATCATTACTTATATTAATTATACTCACGACAGGATAAGTTTTATTTTAGCAAATCAAAAGCAATTCAGTGTGTTTACTGTTCTTTGAATTTGTGTATTGCGTTGCATATAAATTGTCAATTGTTTGGAAATTACCATTGTATTGCAATATCAGTAAGGCATATTCTATTTTATTGGCCATTCAAAAATTATTATTTATGATTTTGATGTATACCTAAATAATTAAACTCTGGTTTATATTGGAATTTGTAGAAAACATTCCACTATATTTTTAATGGTTGAACATTGTAATTATTTTCACTGTCGGCTACACAAATTATAAATCAATGGCAAATAAATTGCGGATGTTATTTAAACACATTTAAAAAGGCTCGATTACTACAGTCCAATGAAAATTAAATGATGTGACAGAATGTCTTGTATTAATAAATAATCATGTAACTTAAAGGCCAGTCGACGAAAAGGTTGTAGACGGAAATGGAAGAAACAAAATTTTTGACTTTGGGACATATTGTTTGGACTGGTAAACATACTTTTAGTTGAGGTTAGCGAAGTGCCGAGAAGCACGTAGAAGGTCCCTTTTTCGGATTTTCGCTTATCTCTAAAATATGCATATAAATAAGACAATTCTATAAAAAAAATAGGCCTAACGCTGACAAAATGTGCCAGAAGATTGTTCTATTCATGTTTTCGCTATCTCGCATAGTTGATAAAATATAAGCGCTCAAAAATTCAGTTATTATAAAAAAAAGTTGTCTCACGTTGTTTTGCCTTATTTGACTAGTAAACTTTTCAGCCCTTCATCCTACGAAACAGTTATGAGAAAGGAAGTTGTAGAGCATTAAATTTCCTTCAAGAATGTATATTATGGTTTTATCTTCAATCGTTCAAAAGTTAGAGCAATTTTAAATGTATGCTTATTTTCTGAGATTTTGCAGAAAAACTTTACTTTTTTACCCTCAATATAAGCCAATATTAGAATAGTACAAATAGTGTGTACTATATATATTTATACTAAGTACTTAATATCTTTGAAATATATTGAACGCAAATTTTGTATACGATGCAAAGTTAGGAATATGGAGGATATGAATTCCCGTATATAGCCTACTTGGCTTCATGGGATTGTTATAGCCACCGTGCAGTTTTTTTTTTTACTAATATTATAAAGAGGTAAATTTGTTTGTATGTAGGAGCATGGGCGCCCCAGGGGGGGGGGGGCGTGGCTCCCAGGGAAAGGAATATATGTATATTATTAATTATAGTCAGGTATTTTTCTTTAAAGAGATTAGCACTAAAATGTGTTTTAAATGTTATGTGCCGTTTGATTTTACATAATATACTTATTTTATTTTTTACAAGAGTTCAAGCATGAGCTACTGGGTCACTACTTGGTGCGGCATCTATTAGTGTTATAGGTCTTTATATATTCACTGACGGTGTAAAGGTACAAACTCAATTTTGTGTGGGTTAATATTTCACCTGAACAGCCAAATTGGCTTCCGAAATTTTAAAAGTTTTCTTGGGAAGGTCAAAAATATCCCTGGACTCCTTTTGCCGAAGGAGGGGAGGGTACTCCTTAACACGTTCACTGCTACGCAAATTTCGTATTTGCTATGCTAGGATCTGACCTTTTATTTTTCATATTTATAGTCTAAATGAGTAGAAATTACTTAATTTCTTATTTTTAAACCTTTCTACGTAATAATCACTAATATTTTAAAGCGGACGCAAATGTGCGTCCTTAGCATATAGGCCGAAAATTGCCGTACGAAACACGCAATGCATTGTGTATTGAAAATACTCCCAATATGGGGAATGGCGTGCGAAGCACGCAATGCATTTGGTGTTGAAAATACTTCTATTACGGGGGATGGCGTGCGAAGCACGCAATACATTGTGTATTGAAAAAACTCCCAATATGGGGGTTGGCGTGCGAAGCACGCAATGCATTTTGTATTGAATACTCAAATACGGAGGTTGGCGTGCAATGCACTGTGCGTCGGCCGCTTCTCATAGTGTTCAGTTTCAAGCTCACATGTGCGTCCTTAGCAGTGAAAGTGTTAAGCATCATACCCCAGTCTAGCCTCCCCCTCCCTAGAAAATATGGGCGCCCATGGGTACCAGCTAGTCTAATAATAAGATAACAGTGTGAGTCAAGTTCAGAAATGAGGCGATTAACAGAAGTTTAAGCACTAAAGATGTGGTTGTTCAATTTAATTAAGATTTAATTTAAGCGTGTGTATTTAATTCAGGTGGCAATTTAAAGATGAATTGTTTATTATCATTTTTTGACGTAACATCATCTTCATATTTCTGTTTGCGTAATAAATAGGCCTGTGGCAATTTTATGGTTTGCTTTATATATAAAAAGCGTGTGCAGGCTATTTATTATTCAAATGTATATATTTTGTCAAACCTATTAATTTCACAATCAAAATGTTGGTCTAGTGTGAGTAGTAGTATCTCTGGAACAAACTCAACTTTAGTATATTCATCCTTTATAACTGTTTATTTTACCCATCATTGTACTGTTGTATGTTTTTTAAAAACCAGGTAAAATTATATCACCTTATTTTTAATGACACCCTCTTTAATGAATCGCTCCCTCCCCCCCCCTGAAAGACCCAGACAGGCCTTGGTTTTCGAGTCAATCGAATATAACACTTAGAGCACTCCCCCTCCTAAATACATAGACGTCAAATACATTAACAATGTCTACACTTTTATCTTCTCTTTGGACACTCAGTGTTGTGATGATAAATATATGTGTATAAGCTAAGTTAATGAGTGAAAGCGTTAAGGCAAAGGCATCGTGGTTTTATTTTTGTAAACATTTCTTGTAAAGTTGTAATAGATTTATTTTGACAGAGTTTATAGTTCATGATATTAATTAGTTGTTAGATTTTGTTAGCGGCTTTTAGAGTTTTTTTTCTGTCGTTGTACTTTTTCATCTTGTTTTTTTTATAAAAATGTTATTTTTGTTATTTAATTCATTCGTCTTGTTATTAAATTGTTGTTAGAATGAAGTTTATGTATAACTAGCTGCCCGATCCGGCTTTGCACGGGTAGACAAATCAAAGTTAAATGTATATTAACAAAAAAAAAAATATATCAATAAATATATTACACTATGCATTTCTTATGAGGATTTTTAGTACCTCTTCTCCCCCCAAACCCCCCCTCAAATTAAAATTTTTTTCAAAACGTTTCTTAAAGAGCACCTAGGGCCCTAGAGGAAGCCATGTACCAAATTTCATTCCAATCCATTCGGTGTGTTTTTTTTAGTTACTTTGGTCCCACCCCCCCCCAATTTCATTCTAATCCGTTCGGTGGAATTTTTAGTAACTTTGACCCCCCGAACCCCGCCTAAAATAATTTTTTTTTGCAAACCTTTCTAAGCCAGCACTTAGGGCCCTAGAGGAAGCTGCATACCAAAATTCATTCCCATCCGTTCGGTGGTTTTTTAGTAACTTTGACCACTCCCAACTCCCTCTAAAATTTCGAATTTTTTTAAAACCTTTCTTAGCGGACACCTAGGGCCCTAAAGGAAGCTACATACCAAATTTCATTCCAATCCGTTCGGTGTTTTTTTTTTAGTAACTTTAACCCCCCCCCAAACCCCTCAAAAATTTCGAATTTAAAAAAAACCTTTCTTAGTGAGCACCTATGGTCCTATAGGAAGCTACATACCAAATTTCGTCCCAATCCGTTCAGTAGTTTTTGAGAAATCGTAATGAGCGAGTCGGTGAGTGAATGGTATTTTTCTTTTATATACAGGGTGTTTACAAACTCCCTCGAAAAATTTTGTGTAATTGTTCCTTAGGTCAAGACAATCAAAAAACGTCATATAAATATGGGTCTGAAATGCCTAGTTTTCTGTCTGTCCGTCTGTGTTTTTTTACAAATTATTTTATAACTTGAGTACTATTTTCGATAGAAATTTCAAATTTGGCACGAACGTAGTTCAAAAAAGTGTATACAATATCTTTACGATATCTTAAACAGTTTCAATATGGCGGCCATTTAAAATATTTTATGTTAAATTTCACGAAAACAGTAATTTTTATAAAAAAATGTTACTAGTAATAAAAAATGAATAATTTTAAGACGAACAAAATCATACTTTATTTGCTACAGTCGAATAATAAAAAACTGAGTAATGAGACATTTACCTAATTATGTAACAACTGTACACGGCAAATTGTTGTTAAGTGCAAATTTTGTACGATATTTATTTCAGTAAATGTCTCATTACTCAGTTATTTAGGGTGTTTTGTTTCAGTTGTGTGTGTTTAAAAAAAATACTATTAGTGTCAGGCTATGATAACCTTTTATGGGTTTTCGCCTAAAAAGTCGATCGAAGGCGGCTCGAAAGTGAGTTGCATCCGGCTGGCTTGTCAGTTCGGCCTGAAAAGTCTGCCGGACGTCGAACGAAAACTCGTTCGATAGTCCGGCCGGCCGGAACGTCCACAGTATCCAAACCGGAACGTGAGCGCGAATATCTACAGTCCTGCCGTCAGTCAAACTATACTGGAGACCATTACTTTTGCTTTCAACGACGTGTTCTTTCATGGTCGGTGTCGTACCGAATCAAGGGTCGGGAACTTTTGCAATGAGTACTTAAATGTAAAGAAGTGCAGGTCTTATGGACTCAATTCTAATAGATTTCTCTAACTTGAAGTTATAGTACAGCAATGAACCGCGACGCAGCGCTAGCAAACAATTTTGTGCGTGGCCAAGATGAGCGAGAGAGTGCGACATAATAAGTGCCGCTCTCGCTTTGTCCGGTCGCTACGTACCATACTGAAAAAACTCTAACCGTACTGCAAAGTTAAAATTAATGTTAACAGTTTTTCTGTCATGGTAACATTTATAATGTCATAATTACTTTAGAGCTTGAAATATTTGCATTGCTGTAAGGTTTTTTTAATGTTGAGTTTTACTGTAAACTCTAATGTAGTTAATGTCATAGTTAATTTAATATACGTAAAGTTAAGTTAATGTAAATATAAGGTAAATCTAACGTAATATACATCTAAAAAACGGAATGAAAACAATATCTTAATATGTTCACAATGTTAGTTTACTTACAAAGCATAAAGGCGGTTATTTATGCAGTGAACTGGGTTACATCCGCTATACATCCTTTAGATGGTAGCCTTTTCCTGTTTTAGAGTTACCCTGTCCACAATTACAATTTCTCACGTTTTTACGAAATTCGAATTCAGTATTCAGTTTCTCTTCAGTACTCGGTAGACTAACAAGTAACAACAAATACCACATCAAACAGCTATAAATAAAGTGCTTCGTTGTCAATCTTCTTGTTTTTTCAACATACATGGTTGATGATGTAGAATCTTTGTTGACGTAATGGGGATTTCAAAATTATATTACAATTTTTAAAGGTAAGTTCAGGTATATACATAAATTAATACAGTATTATAATTAGATGCAGTAATTTTAAAAACTACCATAGTAAATACGTTATATATTCAATGTTAAAATTTCATTACAGGTTATGGGAGGTTGCCTGAAGTTATACATAACTTTGTCATACTTTTTTAAAGATATCTAAATAATCTATTTTCTATATATTTTAAATTATTGTTTTAATAATCATTCTGGTAAATATTTAAAATTCATTTTAGTAATCTATTTACACATAATTAGTATATTATCAAATAATATACTTGCATTTCAGAAAATGAAATAGATATACTTGCCCTATCCAATATGGAGGAAATCCATGTAAAGGAACTTATTTTTTAGTACATACCTTCCATTTAACTGATTTAACATTACTACATACAACTACACACAATTCATTCATATTATATCTTTTCAAGTAAAAATATAAGGCTCAAAGAAAGAAAATTAACAACCTATCATAATTGTACGTCAGGCATTTCGCTAAAATATTTGTTAATAACAACTACATCTTACAACAAATTAAGGATTTGTTAAACAAATATTTTAAAAGATTCAGTTTGGTTGTTTAGCTGTTTAAAAATGTGTGAATGAATTTTTAATATGTATTAGTGGTTTTTAAGAAGTACTTTTCCATTAAAGCCTCAGTTGGACTGTCAATGGCATCAGTCAATTAACATGACTTGTTTTAGGAATTTTTACATTTGAAATGGCAGAGCCTTATTTTATTATTTTGTAAATATTTGTATGTTCTCCAAAAACCTAACAATAGCATATACAAATATTTGGATAATGAATTTTGATTACTTTTATCAGAACTAATTATTTTGATATTTGAAATAATTTATGTATTTAAAATAATTTACGATGTTTACGAGTATTGATCAACCCTTGTTAACGAATTATTAAAACTAAGAATGTGTTTTATTAACAAAAAAGTTACTTCAAACTAGCTTAACTACTACTCAAGATAATAAATATCCATCTTCAGTGCGAAATGTCGCAGTAATTAATTAAATTAAAAGTAATGAACTCATTATCAAATACGGTAACTTTAAACATAGAATTTAGGTTAACATTTTAAAAAGTTGTAATTTAAAGCGTGAATTATTTATTTTAAGATACAGTAAAAATGTTATGTCCTTAACTATGTAAATAACTACATACATTAATCTATGTATATTATATAATATATTTTATAGTTGTCTTACACTTAATTTTTATTTTTTCCAGAACTCTTACTATAGCCTAGCTCCTCTAACTGAAGGACCTCGACAGTTAGTATGCAGGGGAAAGCTTGTCGACAAATTTCGAAATAAAATATCGGAGTTAAGAAAAGCTGTTTCTGTTGTGACAAAAATAACTATTGTTACAATAAACATACTATATAGTAATTACAATCTTAACTAGTGTTAGAACTGTATTAGTATGAAGTTCACCACTACATCAACTAACCTTGCAAGGATGTTAGTTATACTGAAACACACAGAGCAATTACTCTTATGATTACAATAACTAATATGAGTGTAATATTTTGTAGATGTATTACCTAAATTTATTATTTTTGTGACAATAACAACTAACTTACCAGTAAAGGAACACTACAATATTAAACACTCTACCTAATGTTATAACTACATTAATTTATATTCACTACTACATTAACTAGCCTTGCGACATAGTTAGTAGTGCCTTAATGTCATAGAAACATTAGGCTTACTGTTGAACTTACATTTGCTGCTAAGTTAATAACATTGCTATAATATCAAGAGATCAACAGTAGCTTACTTTAACAGTAAAGTTAACTACACCCTGCTGACCCGTAAACAAATATTTCTTTTACCGCAACATTAATTGTGTTGCTGCAAAGGATAGAGTTTTTTCAGTGCAGAGAGAGAGGGGAAGAAAACATTGTATCTCGCGCTCTCTCGCACTTCACCACGAGTTAAATGGTTTGCCAGCACTTCCTCGCGGTTCATTGCTGTACTACAGCTTCAAGTTAGAAAAATCTATTAGAATTTAGTACTCAGGACCTGCGCTTCTTAACTTTTGACTTTTGACTATTGACTTTTGTATGTGAAAGGTCTACGCTTACAGCTGGCGTGATTCACTTCGTCATCACGCTCCGTGGAAACCCGGCTTTAGGAGTTTTAAACATAGCAAAGTTGTAATAAGCTAATATTACATTATATTTACTTGACTTCGTGCACAGTCAAACCTTTTGCCATTATTATCACTGGAACATATATATCACAATACTTTACCAAGAGTTTAAAAGGTTAAATGAAATTAGGCTATGTTAAAAGCATTAGAAATTTTAATGATTTTTAGGTAAAATATAGGTGAAATAAAATGCTTATGACATTTTTACTACTACATGTATGTATAATCGGTAGTTTCAACAATATTTGAAAAGCTTTGGGAAGAATTCTTAAATTAAATCGGTTGGATAGTTACATGGAGTGTTGGAGTTTAATGTTTAAACGGAAGTCGGTTTGAAGTTAAGTTGTACAATACGGGATTTTATTGCAGGATTCCTTACCCTTGTTTACTATACTTTCATGTTAGTAGGTCAATGCGTTCTTATTAATTTATAATAAAAATTAAATGATGTTCGTTGGTAAGCGCATCACTTGAGAACCGCTGGACCAAGTATTTTACATGGATGTTAGTCAGTCTTGTGACTTCTTGAGTTGTCCTACTTACGACGCGTTTTGAGACCGTAATCTCATTATCAAGTACAAAATATATTATTCATTTCGTCATATACACACAAACACAAACGCATTAATAACACAAAGTACACAACACATAATTTATAGTGCGACACGGATTGAGCCGGTTTGTGTACACCATCTTATCGTCTACGACGACGATATGAATAGTGATTCAAATGTTTTATACTTGATAATGAGATTACGGTCTCGAAACGCGTCGTAAGTAGGACAACTGAAGAAGTCATAAGACGGACTAACATCCAGGTAAAGTACTATAGTAATTTCCTGTATTTGTTTCATTTTATGAAGTGACTTGGATACCAAAATCATGAAACTAAAATTTGGCTATGTTTTGTTTTAAAACGTTCGATAATAGTCCGAATTAGGTTTTAATAGAAAGAAACATTAGAAAAGTTCCTGGAAAATTTTCAAATTCGGGGAAAACTGAACATGCTTTTTTCGATGGGATTTTGGTATGAACTCGAGACAATAAGTCACAAACAGCTGTTCGGATAAAAAGCTTATAACAACTACAAATTATAGTTACCTATAAAATGATGAGTCTGTCCG
>JAGFPH010006902.1:47325-58509 GCA_018207615.1 Philaenus spumarius
AGTGATTTCAAACGTTTGCAAAAACAAAGAAACTAAATCAGAATCAATATAACAGTGAACGTATAGGCCTACTAAGAGTAAAATAAAAATAGTTACAAACTCGTTTTGCAATGTTACTGTACAATAACTAATAAATCAATAAAATAATATTATAAAACTAACACAAGCATATTTACATAACCATCCTAAATTAAGAAGGCCTCTTAGTGTCTCCTAAAATTTCCAACGTACACATTTCCTCTGTTGCGTCTTTCATCTGCATTTAAATTTTCCAATTTCTTAATCGGAAAGGGCTATTGTTTTTGTCTTTTTGTTTACGTTTGGAAATTTATTTAGCTTCATTTTAAATTAACTTCCGTATTGGCATAGTAAGTTACATTTTTATAAAAATAGTTTTTTGGCTTAACATTGGATGGCGGAGTAAATATGTTTGTGATAATTTTACTCTTAGTATGCGTTCTTTGTTACATTGACTCTGATTTATTTTTTGGCATACATTGGAATTTTAAGAAGACACTTTTAAGAAGCCACTTCTCTTTTACTTTCGATATTGCTATGTAAATATGCTTGTGATAGTTTTATATTTTTTAATATTGTTTTATTGATTTATTAGTTATTGTACAGTAACATTGCAAAATTAATTTGTAATTATATTTATTTTATTCTTAGTATACGTTCACTGTTATATTTATTCTGATTTAGTTTCTTCGTTTTTGCAAATGTTTGAAATCACTACTAGAATTACTGTAATTAATATGTTATTGTGATCGTGCTAATTCAAATAAAATGTCAATAGCCATTTTTAAGTAGTCAAATTTATGATTTTGTAACCTACTGGCCGTAAAACCGCTTAGAGTTGTCACAATTGTACGATGTTTGGACTCATTTTTCGAGGAATAATATTTAGAGTGCAGTAATTCGAGTAAAAATTAAGTAAAGTTAACGGTTAGAAAAATGTGATTTTGTTGCACAGGGGCTAGTTGGTGATTCATAGGAGAACCATTAAGGCTCGGCAGGAGTGAAAAAATATTTCTGTGTTGACCGCAGCGATCCAAGTGGCAAAGCTGTACACTAATATCATTGAGTTTGTGTGCGAAATGTCGTTCTTCCGCTAGTAAAAATATAGGCCGCCGGGGAACTACTTCTATTAGGTGACAGACGTACTGAAATGCGCATGCGTGACAATGTTAAAAGTCTGTCTCGTTATACTATCTCTCTCTCTCTCTCTCCCCCTCTCTCGCTCTCTCTCCCTCTCGCTATCGCCGCGGTCTCAAAATGATTTTACAGTTTTAGTCTTTAGTAGAACTACAAAACAACTCGATATTTAGGGTCGCCGAAATACTACCCCCCGGGAAACTACCCCCCCAAGCAGGTTCCTACGTCATTTTGACGTCAGAGATCGGGGGGGCAGTTTTCCAGTCACGCACACTCAAGTTTCTATATAATTAGAATAAAAAAAAACTAGAGGACTAACCTAAACTGTTTAGTCACAGTATGTTGCCGATAACAGTATAATTGTAGGAACCTGCTTGGGGGGGTAGTTTTCCGGGGGGTAGTATTCCGGCGACCCGCTTTTGCTAGGGGGGTAGTATTCCAGTCGCGGACACGGCTCCCATATTGGTTAGTTGGCAGATTTCGTGACGTCACGTTTCACCTGGGGGGTGGTTTTCCGGGGGGTAGTATTCCGCATCCCCGATATTTACAGTAGCGTTGAGGCCGCAATCTTCCACTGATGTTTGCTTTGGTTATACAACTTATCCTATTTTACAATTTATATTGATATCAAAGTATATAGCCTACATTTTAAGACGAGCATTTTCTTACCTTGAATATTGCCTGAGATTTTAATAATGCAATCAATAAAAGACATGAACAGAGAAGTGAAAATATTAAGAATGTTGTACCTAAAAACGTATACAGTACGTACAAAGTGCTGATATAAACGTTTATTTATAATTTAATGGCGGCAAAGGCTATCTTTAAATATCTAAACACGGGTTACAATAAGAATAAAAAATGATTACTAACAAATATTAAATTATAAAAAGATACTATTACATAACTTACTTTACATTATTATTATCTCCACATACTATAAAATAAAGCTACCTGAAAACGTCTGTTTTTGTCTGTTCTTTCAGGCTAATTTCACCACTGTATAAATCATTAATTTTTATGAAAATTATGCGTGACAATGCGATCATCGTCCGTAGTAGCCATCGACCACATAATTAGTAGCCTATGTATATCGATCTTTTTCTCCTTAGTAAGTCACATGCAAGTCAGTGTCCGAATTGCACAGCAATATATATAACACATGATATTTAAAATCGGGACATCACTAGACTCACAATCGTAATCGTCTGTATTAAAAAATGCTCAGTTCAAAAATTAATACCAATATTTTCATTTTTGACTCTATTAGGGCAATAAAACGTAATTTATTTTGATATGTTTACAATTCATATTGATGTTACACTTTCCACAATTTTCTTTCCGTGAAATTTGGCTAAGATTTAAAAAAAGGAATAATTAAATTTTAAAAAACAAAACAATTTACATAAGCAGACAAGCGGAAAATGTTAACACTTTTTAAATAATATATATAGTATATAGGCTACAAATAATTAGTTCTCGTATTAATGGTGTCAATTTAGTTTAATTAGGGACACAGCCAAAGTTACAAAAAAACACAAATAAATTTAAATTATAGGCTGGCACTTGCAAATAATCCCAAATACATTTTCTATACTTATTGTACTATTATTTCATTATGACAATATAGGCCAGTCGGTAGGGGTAATTTTAGACCAAAAGTTCCAGTAATTTACAACACGGCTGATTTTTTTAAATTTAAGTACATTAATTAAAGTATGTAGATTAACATAATAAAAGTTTACCAGTCTATCGATCTTTTCAAAAAGTCGAAAACAAATCGAAAAACATATTCCTTAATATTTCAAACTGGGATAAAGATAAATAAAAATAAAAAATACCGCAGTGTAAGGGAAGTATTTTGCAATAAAAAAGGTCATGTGTATTTCTTTCGTCCGAGCAATGGTGTGTCTGAAAAAAAATCGATAATGCAGGTATGTATTTTGCAGCAGCGCGACTCGGTCGCACGGCTGAAGACCTATTTTTTGAAGGGCGGCCCAGTACATTATAAACTATTGCATAGTTAGGCCTATAAGTTATAATGTATTAAATAAGTAATTGCAATAGGGTGTTTTCAAGAGGAAAGTGTCAGCTTTACGATGGCATGTTTTTTTTTCATTACACATAATCATCTAACAAATTACCCAAATATATATATTGAAATTAAAAAAAATATTAAAAAGAAAAAGAAAACTGGTTATTTGGAATTTTTAGGAGGAACTGGTTCATATAAAATATGAAAATTCAACATGGCGGATCCAAAATGGCTGCCATTTTCTTTAAAAATCCAACTTTTTTATATTAAAAATAATACAATTTCGTTAAGACTAGCGTAATAGCCTATACGCAGTCTCGATTAACTTGTCTTCGAAAAAAAATCAATTTTCTCCCAAGATAATAATCCAATTTGTATGAAATTTGAAATATACATAAACAATATATGCATAAATATAATATACAAAAATTATACATCTGCCATAATTTTAAACTAAATAGGCCAGCAAATTTATGAACGCATAATTATCAATGAATGTGTTTTTATATGATCATTTCCGTCCATACGTATAGCAGATCTAAGTTGGCCATTTTGTAATATATCAAATTAAAACTTCGTATAGTAAGAGAAAAGCTTATTTTTTACTTATATACCAAGACTCAAGTTGGTATCTTAAAAATTTGATGAGCTAGAGCCATCAGACTTATTAACGAGCCTCACGATTTTTTGCTTACCGAACGCTGTAGTCCTTTCAATCTATTCCAGTTTCGTAAATTTTTGGAATATCAACATCAAATTTGTTTTACATGTTGAATACACCAGTATAAATATTCTTAGTAAGTATGAACGATTTTTTTCTTGTTATTTTTAAAAACGAGGCGCTTGAAAATAGTCTTCTCTTTTACCTATCTCGTTTTAACTATAACACCTTTGGATTCAACCACTCCATTTTCGTCATTTTTAAACATACTGTATCAATTTAAAAATTGGTACAGAAGTTACAAACACAATTGTTTTTTCTATATACTTATTTTAAAAACTATATTTAAAAAAATTTACTAATCTGCAGCCGATCAACTCAAGTGTTTTGATGAAAAATCTAAAAAGGTCTAAAATTATTCTTTTTAAAGTTACTTGTGCTTTTAAAAGTAAATAATAAAAAAAGTTTATACTTCTTGATCTTGTTTGAATCTATATGTTTAATTTGTAAAAAAAAACTTTTAGGTTGATATTTTGAAAATTTTTGAAACGAGCCGTTTAAAATGAGTTCGTTGGTCCGGTACTCCTAAAATCGAGAAACCCATTGATAAGTCAAGATCGGGTTATTTTTAAGATAACAAGCTGAGACTCAGCATAAATGTTTAAAATATATATTTTAACTCCTATGTCAAGGTTCAATTCGATATATTAAAATTCAGCTAATTTAGAATAAGCCAACGCTTCATATATGAATGAGATTTCCCCTTTTTTTGATTTCCCCTGCTGCAAAATACATACCTGCATTATCGAATTTTTTCCAGACAAACCTATGCTAGGACGAAAGAAATACATAATATGACCTTTTTTATTGAAAAATTCTTCCCCTACGCGGCGGTATTTTTATTTTTATTTATCTTCAACCCAGCTCGAAATATTAAGGAATATCGAAAAAAAAATGTTTTTCGATTTTTTTTTTTTGACTTTGGGAAATCGTTAGACTGGTAAACTTTTTTTAAATTAATTTAAATACTTTAAGGTACTTATAAAAAAAATCAGCCGTATTGTAAATTACTGGTAGTTGTAACCTACACCGACTGGGCTAATACACTAAATGATTAAAAAACGGGAATTTTATAAACCTAATGTAAACAATAACATCGATTAAAATATAATAATATACTGTAAACTAATATTACTATATAAATATATGAACAAATATAAAATATGTTGACATTCTCTTCATTTGGAGTAATTTAATCTATTATCATTTCATGATCATTGCTATGGTAATACAGTTAATTTGTGCTCCAAAGAACCCTAGCGGGAAAGTTTTAGGGTAGTTTTGATTTCTTCCATTGTAAATATGTTTTTTGGGGTGCTGAATCCGAATGTGAGGTTTGCCTCAAAATTTCGTGACGCAACATAAAAAAAAAATGGAAAAAAGTTTAAAAATCTCATTTTTGAATGTTTTTTTTTCTTATAAGCTAACTCGAAAACTACCAACTTTTCATAAATAACCTTCTTATTCAAAATGAAAGAACATAAAATTTCCTACAAAATTTACAATTCAGGTTTTCTTCTCCGACGAATCGTTCGGGCTCAAGCACTAATTGAAAATTGTCGTATTTCGACTGTCTCCTCAAAAACTCACTTTTCACTCTAAAACTCGAATTTATTATTAAAGACTATAATTTTCTCCTACTTTTAAGTTGAATACAATGTAGACTGGTTTCAATGTATACAAAACTAGTTAAAATAAACAACAAATTTAATATACCACTCAGCTAGTCTATCTCCGCCGCGTTGTTTAGTTTTCTGAATTTGTCTTCTGGATTTAGATCCCACAATAAACTATGGTTAAAAATTAAAAACGAATTATAAGCTTTAACTATAAAAAATAATAATTTTAAAATTTTAAAAACACTACAAATACGGTAACTATAACAATTTGAATGGTAATAATTATACGATATCTGACTGCAAAAATGTAAATAATAATAATAATACGATAAACATAACAATACGATAAAAATAATAAAGCAAATACGGTATGGATAAAGTTCAGTCTATCTATTTTTCACGCACCACTGAAGGAATTTATGAGGTCAGGATAAAACAAACTAATAATTGCCTAATTTCCTTCACTGCAAAATTTCTTCCGATAGGCACGAGGGAACATTTTTCTCGGAAAAGGCCGCCTCTATTAGGGAGAAAGACAAGCACTACTCTGCTGCTTGCAAAACGAAAGTATGAGTCATTTTTTTTTAGCGGGTCTGAAGCAATGATGTGGTTCATGTCGTAGGTTTTGCTGGACACACAGCGGATGTTCGACATACGTGGAAGTTCGAATCGCAAGATTAATAATTTCTATAACAAAAATCAGCAATGAATTTGGTTCATATGTTAAAAATATATGTACAGCGACCATAATATCAAATATACCTAACCACTACATCTTGTTAGCCGGAAAATTAGTTATTAATTTGGTTCATAAGTTAAATATACAGTATGATTAATTGTTTGAATCCGATTAATTGTTTGTTTTTAACCAATGTACATAATCTAATAAGTAACATGGGCTATGTTATGTAAATACAACCTTATTAGTTATACTGTTAACAAACATGGGTCATAATCCAATACTGAGTTGGAATACCCATATTTATAGGACATATATTGAAAAATCTAAACATTTTATCAATTAATACAGAATACACAGCTTTCTCTCACATATTCGAAATTAACGGATTTAATATTTTTCTAGTATTCCTCCGCGAGCAACAAGTTGATGTGATAAAAACCAGAGTGCGGGCAAAACACTCGATAAGGAACGCAAATTCGGCGAGTACATGTTTCCACAATATATAGGATTTTTTCGTCATAAATTATCCAAAATTATTGAAACTATTTTTATTTGAAAGGCAATTAAACTTCGAATGTGGATGTCTTTTTACATTTTTGGTATTTGCTTTATTGAATAAGGAAAAAAATCGCAAACTTTGACTTTGAGTTAAGTCGAAGAACAAATTTATTTAAAAACAAATTTAAAAAACTAAAAGACATCCACATTCGGACTGTTTTAACCTTTAAAATGACATATTCAGAATAATTTTCTGATGATTATTACTGCAGCAATCTTATTACCCGTTTAACATTGCTTTTATGGGAGTTGACATTCAAGATGGTGGCTGGGTCTGCCGCAAGGCGTATTAAAGAAGGTGTGTGCATGCGCAGCTTCTCCCTCCACTCTAGCCTACCCGTGACGTAGGGTGCTACACAGTCGGAGCTCCAGTCTAGACTCCTTCGGCATATTTACCGCCGAAACCTGTACGACCTTCAAGCTCTTTTGACGTCATATTAAGTTATTAATTATAGGCAACATATTGTATTATTGTAATACATTTCTTATAATTAATAACCATTAATTATAATGCATTTTTGTGCCATGTTTGGCTTCGGTAACTCAAACAAAAAAGACAGCTTTTACGAGTAAGGTTTCATCGGTTCCCAAGAAATGTTGATCTACAAAATAAAAAGCTACACTATCCCTGATTAACATAGGCTATAATTAATGTTAATAAAAACATTTTGTATTTCAATATTTGTAAATTTAGTCGGAAAAAATCTTAGGTTAAACCTAGAATGATGAACCAACACATGTATTTACATTCAATACCACAGCGACCAATTGAATAAAATGACTGTTTGCTCCAATATTTCCATTAACAGCTGATTTCATACTTTGAAGCAATTATTTGTATTTTAAACTTTTAGGTTAGGTTTTTGTTAAAGTATAGACCTGAGCCTTGCTGGTTCTTTTAACCTTTATTATAACTGCTGTTATAAAATATACGAAAAATTTGATTTGAACATTTAACATTATTTACCATCTTAACTTTGGGGTTATTATGAATCCTAAACAATTATTATAAAGAAAACATAAAATGATTATGTTTTAGAAGGTTCCAACGAGGTTGGCTTGTGGAGCACGCAGGAGTTTCCCCTATTTTTGTATATGTTGGATTTATAACTAAAAAATTGTGTAGTATTTTTCTAAAACCCTTACTTTTGAAACTTTGGTTTACCAATCTGTTTTTTTTTTTCTTTTGAAGCGCAAAAATAGTTAGAGAAATTTGTTTAAATATTTTGTTTACATGGCAATGTTCTCCATACTTTCCTGAACAATAAAATGTATAATAGTATACACTTTACTTGAATAGGATACATTCTATCTAAGTGATAATGACAAGTGTACAAGCAGTAAAAAAGTGCCTGACGCTTAGACAGTTAAAACATATATTTTTAGAGTATTAACATTGTTTTATGTTTGAAGTGGACAGAATTTAAGCCGTAACTGAAATGCTGTTGTATGTTATTAAACAATTTTAAAGAGTAACAAAAATAAAATATTGGTGGTACAAATTATTTTATTTATTTGATGTATAACTCTTTAAAAATATATATATATAGCCTATATATATATGTATATGCTAGGATACAATTACAGTTTAAAAAAATAATTACGAAATTATTTTAGTACAGTAAAAAAAAAAATATATTTGTTAGTAGTCAAATTTACGATAAATAAGTAATCATGTGACTAAATTTTGACATAAGTAATCTAGGGTTAATACTGAAATAAAACTCAATGTTGTATTCACCACGACCTTTTATTTATCACCTAGACTAGGCTACTATTTTTTTAATTATTTCATTGATAATTAGTTTATATTAATTTTGATTTATTATTTATCCTTGGGTAGGCTAACTAAACAATCACAATTTTAGTTAATTTCAATTTTTGAAAAGTAAATTTAATAGCCTACTAGTAATAGTAGGCCTAGTAAACATAACAAAACCAATAAATTTAAAAAATCACTATCTTATTGATGGTAAAAGGTTTTATCCTATAGAGCTACTTAAATTTGTCAACTCTTTAAAAATTCATATTTATACATTAAACAAAATTTACCTGTTCACAACAATGTGAATAATAAATAACGAAGAGAAATGAGAACTAATAACAAATTATATTAGCGTACATTCAATCGCCACAAGAAGATAGTAACTATGGTTTTGATTACAATCTTATTATGTAGGACAGCTATAACTTTCATAAAAAAATTGATGTCAGTATTTACTACATTTTATTCTCTACATTTCTATGTCTTTGAATGCCTCCCGAAAGTAATAGTAAAAAACTTCCTTACTTAGGGTAGTTTTTATGTTATTCAAACCCGTATATTAGATTTAGGCTTGTTTCAAAATTATACGCCTAGAAATATTTGACCATGGACATAGATCATTTTAATGCTCACTTTATTACCTTTCCATCGATACCAAAAACATAATTTTTAGACAACCATAAAGTATTTAATTCGCAGTTTGAGCAAAAGCTTACAATTGCGCTCGGAACTACTGGTTCAGTGTGTAGCACGTGACGTAGCTGCGCGGGCCGGACGAGTTCACGCTCCTCGATGCACACACCTTCTTTAATACGCCTTGGGTCTGCCGAGCCTTAGGCCGTGTGAGTGTGTCTGCGCGTGTGGGAGCGAGGGTCGATTTTATGGTTTAGAGCGCATGGCTGTTTGGACAGACTGTACAAACCAAACTGTGTCGGTTGAAACGGAGTTCAGTCCTAAACTGTAAATAATACAAGTCCCGGAAACGGAAGTCCATTCATTGCGAGCTCTGGTTCTGGGAAACTCATGTAAAGGGAACAGTTAGTTGACATTTCAATTGAACTGTATACCCTACAGGAGTAAGGAAACCAAACCACCAGGGCCGTTTAAATTTATAGCTTAATAAACATAGTGCTCTTAGTGGTCCTTATTATATTATCATTTGTACTGTTCGTGTTTATGTATTGTAATTGTAACTCTAATTCAAGGCTAATTTAACAGTATTGTAAATGTAATTTAAAATTAATTAGTAGGGAGGAATAATTGTAATGTCCCTTCAAATTAGAAAAAATTAAAGAACATTTTCCTTATTTTCATTATTTAAGCTCCCGGATTGGAAATGATAACACATATTGAAATAGGTATAGATTACCTGTTACACTGTCTATCCAATCCTTGATTAATTGTTGTCACGACCGCGGTTTCGGGGTTATCCCATCAAATCTATACATATAATAAAAGCTAAATACCACTCACTCACTGACTCATCACGAAATCTCAAAAACTACTGAACGGATTGAAACGAAATTTGGTATGTAGCTTCCTCTAGGGACATAGGTGGTCACTAAGAAAGGGTTTAAAAAAATTCGAAATTTTAGGGGGTCAAAGTTACTAAGAAAAACACCGAAAAGATTGGAATAAAATTTGGTATGTAGCTTCCTCTAGGGCCGTAGGTGTTCGCTAAGAAAATTTTTTTTTTTAATCGAAATTTTAGGGGGTTTGGGGTGGTCAAAGTTACTAAAAAAAAAAAAAAAACACGGAACGGATTGAAATGAAATTTGGTAGGTAGCTTCCTCTAGGGCCCTAAGTGCTCGCAAAGAAAGGTGTGAAAAAAATACGAAATTTTAAGGGGGGTGGGGGGGGGGGGGTTAAAGTTACTAAATCACGATTTCTCTAAAACTACTGAACAGATTGGAATGCAATTTGGTATGTATCTTCCTCTAGGGCCGTAGGGGCTGGCTAAGAAAAAGATTTTAAAAATTCGAAATTTTAGGGGGGTTTGGGGGAGTCAAAGTTACTAAATCACGATTTCTCTAAAACTACTGAACGGATTGGAATGAAATTTGGTATGTAGCTTCCTCTAGGGCCCTAAGGGCTCGCTAAGAAAGGTTTTACAAAAATTCTAAATTTTAGGGGGGTTTGGGGGGGTCAAAGTACTAAAAATTCCCATAAGAAATACATAGTGTAATATTTATTGATATATTTTTTTGTTATATACATTTAACTTTGATTTGTCTATCCGTGCAAAGCCGGATCGGGCCAGCTAGTCTTATACAAAATATACCGTACACCGACCGCCACTAATCAAACAAATTATTCAACCTCACACCGTCCACGTGACCAAAAAACAGCAGCTTACAACAGCATGGTCCACCGCCTTTTACCCGTCTCGTTGAAAAAACCAGACAACGACAGCGAACTGAACACCATCAAATACATAGCTTCAACCCAGGGCTATAGAATACAAGGGCTGGACCAGTCCGCCAAGGAAAGCGTTCCCGCCACTGCCACTGTGATGACGTCACGGTGGTAACAACTGCTCAGGCGCGGATACAGGGGGAGGGTCATGACCCCCCCCCCCCAAAACATTTTTAAGGTTTGATTAATATGTTTGATTTAACCATACAAGCGCCAAATAACACTATACTGTCG
>JAGFPH010006902.1:58609-72135 GCA_018207615.1 Philaenus spumarius
TTGTAGTTGTCTAAAAAGATGACGCCGCGCGAGAAACAAAAAGAAAAGACACAAAACTTTTCACTTTTCTAAGGCTAATAATCGTTAGACAGACTTGTTTTGAAAAGAATATAAGGTCACCTTTAGATTCGTCAAGATTTGAACTTTCTAACATTATCTTCCAATCATTCGTCACGCATATGAAGTTTTCTGTAAACCCTTAAGATTTTACAGTTTTTCAACCAATGAGCAAGCACATTTTGTAATCGATATCCCTATCTAGTACAAATCGATATACTTGTACATTGATGTTTATACGGATTTTAGTGTAAATTCTATATTTTCGTTTGATATAAGGAAACCCTGATTTACTGTTCATGGGCTACAGCTATAGGTCTTGTCTGTGAAATATGTACCATAACGCCGATTGTCTTAGCGCATTTAGTCCAGCCAATAGAGCAAAAAGAAGTCAAATTTTTTTATTGAATTTAACAGCAAGCGACATCAACAGGTCAACAGTGACTTTAAGGGTTTCACAAGGGTAAGTAAAATACAAACACTTTCAGACAAGGAGCTTTTGCGCATTTTGCATAAACAAAAATTACAATACATTAGGACTTTTGGGTTTTTCGTTAGTATTATAAAAAATGATGAATGGATTACGATACTTCCAAAAAAATCTACAAATTGTTTTTATAGACCCGGATTGGACCATTTTTTAATGAGAAAAGTCGGAAAACACTTAATAACTAAAATTTTTAAAAGTTCATATCTTTGTTAATTTACAATATTAAGAGCAGATTTTTCAGAAAATGATTGTTTATCATGTGTTCTTCAAACAGGAAGAAGATGAAATTGGTCGAATTAATAGTTTTTGCACAATTGCAGTATAAACAATGTAGGCCATTATCTTGCATAATGCGTTCAATACCTGAGTGACCCGTTTTAAATTTACCAAACGGATTCTGAAAGTAGTAGACATTAAAACCTATAATTCGTATATCTGCAATTGTTTAATAAGGTTGATAAAGTATAATAAAAATGCTTCAGAACATAGGACGAAACGAGTAAATTTGCAAGAGAGGCAGTGGTAGTGATAGAAACAGCAGCCTGATGCGCTCAACCTGCCGTTCTCTTCTCCTCCGCATTATGCAAGATAAGATAATGGCCTAAAATGTTTATACTGCAATTGTGCAAAAACTATCAATGTGACAAATTTCATCTTCCACCTGACTGAAGTAAACATACTAAATTTTCAAAAGATCTGCCCTAAATATTGTAAATTAACAAAAATATGAACTTTTGAAAAATAGTAATTTCTAAGCGTTTTCCGACTTTTCTCGGTGAGAAATGGTCCGATCGAGGTTTTCAAAAACCATTTTGTAGATTTTTAATTCTCTACAAATGTTTCGTTGGAAGTATCGTGATCATTGCATACATTTGTATCAACGAACAACCCAAAAAGTCCAAATTTATTGTTATTTTTGTTTATAAAAAATGCGCAAATATTTCCTTGCCTGATAATTTGTGTATGTTATACACCTATGTGCTACCCTTAAAGCCACTGTGGATGTCGCTTGCTGAAATTCAATAACAATTTGGACTAAAATTGTTTTACGGAGCGCGCCGCTGTATGACTTCAATAAGTGAGTGCTTGTGTTACGTTGTTTTAAATTTAGTGAAACAAAGTGGATATAATGATCGTGTTGTGGAGTTATGATTTTAGTACCGTTCCTGATAACGCTTCAATAATTAGGAACGGTTATCAGGAACGGTTATTGTTTTTTTATTTTTTAATCTGCAAGAAACTCTGGCTCTTTCAAATATTTATGGCCTAGAAATGCATTAAAAAACTATTCCATAGAGTTTATACATAATTTTAATTCCTCAGACCCGTTGTTGTTAAATTCTTGGTAATGTTGTTTTCGACTTCTTATGACCCCTCCCAAAATAAAATCCTGTATCCGCCCCTGCAACTGCTCCATTCCCAACGCTTCTCATAAGTATTTCTGCTACAATAATTTCAAATTCTTAGCAAAGCTGTAACATTTTTATGATGAGCTCTTCTTTAGTTTTAGTATTGACACACTAAATAGACAATAAATAGCAATAAATAGACTGTAAACAATAATTAGTCTAAAGATATAAGCAGAAGACAGGGTTACAATAAAACTAACTAATTCGTAGGTAATAAACCGATGTAGTGTACTAATGTAAGCATACTTTTAATTTGATTCTCTGAAACATTTCTGAAAACTAAATATGAAATTGAACAAAATGTGCCACATTATTGAAAATATTTGTATTTATTATAATAAACCACCAAAACTTGAATGTCATACTGCAGTTTAATAAAACATGTGTAATACTTATATAAAATAAAACACATAAAAGTTATAAATACTTACACATAATGAGTAGCTTATATGCAGATATGCACATGACATAATAATTACTGCTGAAATAAAATACTTAAAAAAAACTGCTTTATAGAAATTTTCCTTTCCTAGGCCTTAGGGAATAGTTAATTTAATAGTTGAATTTAAACAATTGAACTATTTAAATTTAAATTGATACTGAGCAATTTAATTTAGTCTAGAAGTTTAACTTAAAATTATGTTTTATTTTTGTCATCAATAATTTTATTACTCTAGGTTTAAATTTGATTATAATTATTTGTATATTATATATATATATTTATATCTAATTATTCTGACAATTTTAAGTGCATTTTGCTAGTAAAGATTTTTTTTAAACATTTTAACTTAAAGCTGCAGAAGAAATCACTTGAGGATCTTGGTAACTTTTTAACATAAAGTAATCTGGCTTGCAACTCTTACATTAAATAAATAATATTTTTTAATGTTTATTTTAATTTGAAGCTGATTACTTAAACTTTTTTGTTTTTAGATTTTGAGTTATCAATAATTACCGGTACTCTAAGTTTAAATGTTATTATTATTTATATATTATACATTTATTTATTTATATCTCATCATTCTGAAAATGTTTGTTTTAATGTATTTTGTTAGTAAAGGTGTTTCTTGGAATATTCAAGTAACGCTGCAAACAATATTAGCCTACTTGATATCTTGGTAACATTTCATAAAGTAATCTCGTCTGCAACGTAACATTAAATAAATAAATACCTTGCTAAACATATATATAATTTAGGTAATTGTGTGTATTGTATAATTTTTCAAAGAAATTCATGGAATGCCTCTTAGAGAAAATTTGCATTGAATATGCGTCAAAAGGCGAAAATCTCGCGGAATTATATACCTTTTTAAAAACGTATACTGAGGAAAATAATTGCTCAATACTCACCAAACTTGCTAAACATATAATTTAGGTATTGTATAACTTTTTAAAGAAATTCATGGAATGCCTCTTCGAGAAAATTAGCCTTGAATGTGCACCAAAATGCGAAAATCTCGCGGAATTAAATACTTCCTTTAAACACTTGTACTGAAAAAAATAATTGCTCAATATTAACCAAATTCGCTAAACAACTTAGGTGATTGTGTGTGTTTTGTATAATTTTTTAAAGAAATTCGTGGAATGCCTCTTCGAGAAAATTAGCCTTAAAGGCGAAAGAGGCGAAAATCTCGCGGGATTATATACCTTCTTTAAACACTTGTACTGAACAAAATAATTACTCAATATTAACCAAATTTGGTAAACATATAATTTAGGTGGTTGTTTGTATTGCATAATATTTTTAGAATTATCATCTGCAACGTTATATCAAATAACACGTGAGAGCTAAGGCGAACCGTGCTTACACGGCGTGTCATGGTACCAGAGTGACGTCACAGAGGAAGGTTGGAACAGTCGGCGAGCGTCAACATCAAAGAAGTGGACCAGCCCTTGTATTCTATAGCCCTGGCTTCAACCAACGGTTACAATAGTACTCTGATTGACAACCTAATCAAAACATACAGTAGAAAAACAGCCAACCCTAGTAAACAAAAACAGAAATACGTTTCTGTAGAATACGGACAGGCGGTTAAGGGTCTGCTGTAGTGGCGGCCATCTTGGATTTTTATTCCATAAGAGTAATTTTAAATTTCAAACCATTTATTTCGTTCATTTTTTATCATAACATTGTTTGCAAGGTCTCATTTTAAGTACAATTACAATACGCATCCGTTTTGCAATTTAGAATTTTTTTAAAATGCTTTTCTTTTGTTATGTAATTGACATTTTGTAAGTACAAAGTAGAATTTTTTTCCTAACACAATAAAAAATGTATAACGAAAAGTAATTTGCAAGCCGGATCCGAAATTTTATAAAGAATATTCAGTTTCTTTTCAGCACTCATTTACAAAAGATGGATTTATAAAATGGTTTGAAATGAGGCAATGTCAAAGCGCTCAGCCGCAAGAAATTGCATTGTTTAGATACGGTTGTAGAGAGAAGCGCTTGCGTTTCCGGTTGCTTTCTCGTTTACTGGAGCAGACCCTTAACAACACGTTGAGTAACGAAATATCCAGAAACAACATTGTAACTGCTTTTAAAACTTCTAACAAGTTGGAACGTCTACTCAATAAACATAATAATGTTATTGAAACAGGCTTGGATAAAAAAACGGGAATCTACCAGCTGTCCTGCAATGATTGCCCAAGCTTTTATACAGGCCAAACGGGCCGCCCTTTTATAAAAAGATTTAAGGAACATTTTCCAAAGGCCACACAAGGTGTAAACCCTCTCAAATCCAATTTCGCCCAACATCTAGTAACCAACTTCCACGGCTACAGTGACTTTACGACCAATATGAATATTTTACGCTTATGTAAATAAAAAGGCCGTTATATGGATTCATGGGAGGAGTTTGTTATATACAGAGCCTACAAAACTGAAAAACAATATTTATTGAATGACAAGATAACTTTCCAATCTAATATCGTATTTGACACCATAATCTAGGCGCTCATATGATTTTTTTTTAGGGGGGGTTCTAGACACATACACTGCTAAGGACGCACATGTGTGCTTGGTACTGAACACTATGAGAAGCGGCCGACGCACAGTGCATTGCACGCCAACCTCCGTTTTTGGAGTATTTTCAATACAAAATGCATTGCGTGCCTCACACGCCAAACCCCGTATTGGGAGTATTTTCAATACACAATGCATTGCGTGCTTCGCATTCGCACGCCAACTTCCGTATTGGGAGTATTTTCAATACACAATGCATTCCGTGATTCGCACGCCAACCCCCGTATTGGGAGTATTTTAAATACACAATACATTAATAATAGTAATATACATATTTTCCTTTTACTGTTAGTTGGGGGGGGGGGGGGTGGCCCCCCTCTGCCAATAGGTATGGACGCCCATGCTATAATACACAGCCAACCAAAAATACTTTATACTTTGAACATGTTCAATAGAATTACATTGGAGTAAGCATGAAGTTTTGCTATGAACAAATTTTTGACACATTTAGTTTAATAAATTCTTCAAGTTTCTAAACCCTAGACTATAAGTTTTCAAAATGGCGATTGCATATTTCTGCGACTTAAGCTATATAGGCCTACACAGCCACTGAAAACCCTCAACTAATTTCCTGAAAAATTTGTCCTACACGTACCCTAAACTATTAATATTTATTAATTTTTACACTTCTTTTAAGTTTGTTGTGATTTATTTCTCAAAGTGTGTAGTAAGGTATATTTTTGTCTATGACATTTCCGTTTTCTTCGCAATAAGTAATACAGACAATCTTTTTGTGTATAACCAAAACAGTTGGAACAGGTTATTTTATATACACCTGAGTTTAAATATTTTACATAAATGTAAAAAAGACAACCTCCTTAATACACTCTATCAGTTAGAAATATATAAGGCCACAATATCACAACAAGACCTTCTTTTAAATGATAAAATACACCATAGTTCAAATGCCATATTCAACACAATTATATCAATGCAAACATCAGTGGGTTATTGAACACAATCATTATGAGTGGAGACCACCTTCTTTAGCAGTGTGCACTTGACTTCCACAGTGAACCATGCATGGTGATCACCTTTTCTGCGTAAATGTTAAAAACTTGTATAGTGTTTTAGTTTAAGTGTTTTTATAGTGTGTGTTACGTGTGTTTATTTATTATGACTGTGTTTCAATATCTGATGATGACATCATAGCAATGTCGAATCCGGTAATTTAAAAAACCAAACAAACAAGGATTGTGACGGAACCATATAAGGTAATAAACAAATTTTAATATTATATAGAATCCTGGAGGCTAGAAGTCCAAAAATGTTTAAATATTTTTATAGTTGTCTGCAAGTTCGTTCATGCAGCAAAAATTTCAGTTGTCATTAGTTTATTTGCAAATGAGTAACACTGTTTATACTTGGTTTATATATTTAGCCAGTGGACCCGCAGTGCTTCGCTATTGCTTGATTTAATTTTAACAATAGTTATTCCATTTCATTCCTTTGACTTAAGTAATCGAATTGCTAATAGTTTTGTAATGTCTTAAAATAATATTACATAATTTTAGGTCTGTAGCTCGTATGAAGTTATTTTAATTTGTATTTATTTTATAGAGATGGCAACCCCATTTCAACCCCTTAGATCTGTATAAAAACTATTATATGTTTTAAGTTTTAATAAATCACACGTTTTGAAAAAATCCATTAAGATCGGTTGAGTAGTTTCGGAGTTCATCCTGGACAAACACCAGTTTCATTCCAATTCGTTTGGTGGTTTTTGAGATTTCCTATATGAGTGAGTGGTATTTGGATTTTATATATATAAATAAAGATAAAAATGTGATATTTTAATGGCTTTTAGTTTCATTCAGATTGTTTGTTTAGTTTTCAATATAATTATGCCTAAACTCATGTATGTTTATGGTTATGCATGGTGTCAAGTAATTTGCTTATTGTTATTATTTTTGAAAGTGAAAATATAATTTGAAAAGTATTAAACAACTCATAGATAAGATATATTTTATAATATACAGGGTGTTTACAAACTCCCTGGAAAAATGTTGTGTATTTGTTCTTTAGGTCCAGACAATCAAAAGCGTCTTACAAATATGGGTCTGAAATGCCTAGTTTTCTGTCTGTCCGTCTCTTTGTGTTTTTTACAAATTATTTTATAACTTGAGTACTATTTTAGATAGAATCTTCAAATTTGGCACGAACGTGTAGGTAGGTCAAACAAGTGCATACAATTTCGTTACGATATCTTAAAACATTTCAAGAGGGCGGCAATTTAAAATCTTTGATGTTAAATTTCACGAAAGCCGTAATTTTTATAAAAAAATTTTACCAGTAATAAAAAATGTAGAATTTTAAGACGAACAAAATCATACTTTATTTGCTACAATCCGATAATAAATAACTGAGTAATGAGACATTTACCTAATTATGTAACAACTTGCCACGCGCAAACCTCCCTACCCATTTAATTTATTCAATAAACACAACCTTTTGTTGTTAACTTTAACACTTTCCCTCATCAAATAACACCCAAGTGTTTTCAGGCCTTATTTGACGTTGTTCCGTTGTACTACCCCGTTAGAACAATTTGAGAGGTTTGGCGAGGGCAAGAAAAGGAAAACTTTTTGTTTCCTATTCTTAAGTTTTTTAAATTTAAATTAATTAGACCTTTTTTGTCTTTTGTGTAGTACACTAGCTCAATTCTAGACTCTTTTTCGGGATCGTTCCCTTTGGAGTTAAATTTGTAGTGATCCGTGAATAACTCACCTGCTGACTTAATTACACTAGAGCACTGAATGGATTTAGGATTAATTTGATTGGATTTGTAAATTATATATTCAAAATTTTTCTATTGAAAACACAAAAACGATTTATTAATTAACATAAATCCATTAACTTTGAAACAACAAATTATTATTTTCAAAAACACAATGAAATTTATTAATCTTTAACTTATAATTACATATATTGAAAAGTAGCAAAGTGATTAATTAATTTATTAATTAAAATTTGTATATTAATGATTATATTATTTACATATTTCGATTTGCCATTGTGAGTAATGAAATTTACTAAACGAGTTTACTTTATTCAATTTCCCCAGAATTTACTTGAATTTATTTATTTAATTTATTTTAATTTATTTATTATTTTGTAAAAAAGGGATTTATTTAAAATTATAAGTAACAATGATCGTTTGCCACTTACAGAACACAAGAAGTTCGACGCGTATTTCTTTCTGTTGATTTCCAGCGATTTAAAGTTGTTCTCCTTGGTCCACAGAATGGTTTCTTCGGCTTACAGTTGTCTTCTCCTAGACTTAATTAAAGTTGTCCTCTCCCAGTTGATTGTAGTATCTTTTGGCAAGATAGGCCGTTTATATGGATATTCTTCTCCCGAAATTATCACGACCCGACTTAGCTTTAGGCCGGAGCTTAGAATGAACGCACACCGAAACTGATCGCCCTACGCCTTTCTTTTAAGTACCCTCGGAGCTCGGTCAGCTGTTTACTCGTTGGCGCTTCGTGCTAAACTGATTTTAGAGGGGATGCAAGCTTCTCTTCTCGACTTTTCCCTTGTCAAACCAGCATCTTCCTCTATGTAACAAGAAATCCTGATTTCTTGCTTTAGAAATATATTTTTTGGTCTTAATATATTTCCTGATTTATTTGATGAATTTTAGTGCCTTTATTTCCCATCGATTAGGCCTAATTTAATTATTATCTTCATTTATTGAATTACAATGTGCGGTCTGTTTTGCTCTTCGTAGTAGATCCGATGACGTCACTTCCCCCTCGCAGCTTCGGGCTTGACTTCATGTCCGTGCCTGTCGTTTTGCGAAATTGACTTTGATTTCATCCAAACTCTATAACTTCTTTTTGCGTGGTCGGATTTTGATTTTGTTGACTTCTATGGATTGGTTGACGTTTTCTGGTTTCCCTGGAATTCAAATGGCGTTTCTACTCCTCTTCCTTCTTGAGTTATAGACTTCGTTAGTTTTGCTTAAATTTTGAAATTTATTTCCTGTAAATTTGAAATTTTCCATTTTTTCTTGCTTGTATCTTCTTCGGTTGGTCTTGAAACGCGCTAATCTGTTGTTGGTTTTTTGATAGCTTGTTTGGTTGTCTAGTTATTCAGCTTGTTGTTACTCTAATTGGCTTCGTTTGGTTTTCGGCGTCTCATTCCCCCCCTTTAAAGCTCTTTTCATATCTCACATGGCATTACAATTTATTACACATATATATACTCTATTTTATCAATATTTCCCTTTTATTAATCTCCCTTGTATTTATTTTGAATTAATAAAATTTTTTATTAATTTATTTTATTTTTACAAAACTATTTATTTATATATATTGAACTTCGGCTTGATTATGCCCTATTATTGACTCTATTAAATGCTATTTTTTATGATTTAATTACATTTGAACTTTATGAGTTATTAGCCTTTTTATGCCCAAGAATGACTTTACACTTTATTTTTAAGCTATTAAACTTTATAACTTTATATTTTTTATTACTTTATTTTCTTAACCCTTTTTAACTCTACAAATGACTCTACTTTGTTTTTGGATTTTATTCAAATTCTGCAAAATCGATTTGCTTACGCTTACATTTTTGTCTATAACTTTTTAACAAATTATCATAACAAAATTATTTTTATTACTCCTTGCTTATTTAACTCTCCTTTCAACATAAATCAAATAATAACAACTTCTTTTAATAAAATTACAAACCCCTATCTTCCAATGTTAATTCATTTCTACCAAATTTAGACAAGACTGGACAAGTCAATGCCTGTCAGATCCTGCAAGGTTTTGGCTTGGTCTTGTCGCTAATGCATACGTCATAGTCTGCACTTATTTAACTAACACAATTTTAGTTAATTCTTCAAAATTATTAATAAATACTATTTTCACATTAGAAACTACTTTTTTATCTTAATTTTGGGCTTTTTTGACACCCTTTGGCTTTAATCTTTTGTTATATTGACTCTGAATTTATTTTAATTAATGTAATTAATTAACCCCAATTGGATCGGTCGATTGGCCGTTCCAATTATTCCCCCCCTTTAAAAACTGATTTTAATTCCTGAAAATCTGTTTTAGTAACACTTTCTTATACATTTTACTTTATACAATATTTCCTTAACCTAACATTTATACAAATATCCACGTACCTTTCGTACACCTTATGTCCACCTTAGTCCACTTTTGTCCTAAATACACATTTATAACACAATTTTATATAGTCACAACATCTGGTTGTATTTGGCCTTGCTATCTGAAACACATGTCTTAATACTATTTCCTTAACTACTAACAATTAATTGTAGCAAACAATCATGTTAAGTAAAAATGAAAAAACCCATGACCTACTGCCCCTTTCAAAACTCACAATGTATTATTACTTTGCAATGACTTTAAAAGGTTCAAAATAACAACTCCAATTTGTCTACCAACGCTTTTTATCTCTCCCCTCGATGTTTCTCGGTGGTCATGTTCTGCGGAAATTGTTATTTACCCAGTAGCATTGTGAATGTTAATGGCTTTCCTTTCTTTCCTATTTCTCATCGCTTCACTGCTGTGGGTCGGTGACTTGTTGTGTTTTGCAGGATGTTGATGTTTATGTTTTGCGGATGTTTTTATTTTGGTTTGACGGATGTTTTTTGTTTACTTCCACTTCCTTGCTGCTGGCCTAGTTTTCGAAGACTGGTTTCCCTTCTGCACTTCGATTGTCACTTGCCTATGAATTGTGTTATTTACAAGTTTATTTACAACTTTGTTTTCATCTTAGTTCTTGGCTTGTTTCCGAATTTGTTTATTACACAGTACTTCATTTTAGTTTTTGGTTTGTTACCGAACTGGTTCACCTTACTGAACTTTGTTTTTTGAAGAGGTTTGCTCACCTTAGCATTAATTCCACGTTGGCTATTTCTCACAAATCTCCCTTTTTTAATTACTTGCTTAATTCTCCTTTTATTTATTTCTATTGATTTACAGACCTTTTGTGTTAAACCCCCTTTGCTTTCACGTATTTCTTTCAACGTTTCCAGCTCCCTAGATCGCAGTATTTCTGAACGATCCTTTAAGTTTTGGTTGTCCTGATTTTCTCCCTTCAGTAACACCTCACTTAAACCTTGGTTATTCCGTATCTTTTTCATCGGCTCTAACCCTTTAACACTCATCTCTCCCTTACTGAAATTTCCTAACTTATAACCTTTGGAATTTTTACTTTTGGTTTGTTCGCCTTTCCTACAATTTTGTTTTACGTCTATTTTGGTTTTAATAGACAACAGACATGCCCCTTTCTCTCGCATACCCGGATTTGGATCACCGACTTGTTGAATGTTTCCACATTTCATCAAATCTCGTTTAAAGTTGTTATTAAAACGGTTTTCTTCATCCAATCTCAATTTCTTTACTCCTATGAAATTTTTCCTATTTCCCTCTATTTGTTTAACGCTTTGTTTACTTTTAACTTCCTCCTTTGTTTTAAAATTGACTTTTATTTCTTCCCCTTTAATTATGACTTTTAAAAATTCTTCTTCTAAATTGATTTTTGCTTTTAGCCTATTTAGCATATTACATCCTAATATAGCTTTAGTTGTTAATTTTGGCACTATTAAGAATATACCTTCTATTGTTCTGCCTGCAAAGTTTATGGGTATCATTGTTTGTTTGGCTACCCTTACTCTCCTATTTCCTATTGCCCCTACTACCTCTACATTCATTACTGGTAGCTCTAAAAATCTATAACCCTTTATTTTTAACTGCTCAAAATACTCCGCTTGAATACATGAATATTCTGCCCCCGTGTCCAGTTCAAGACACAATGGACTTTCATGAATTTTGACCTCTATCTCCGGACATTTGATCTTATCTTTTGGTAAATAGGTGTTATTTGGCTCTTCTAATAACTCTTCCCTAATATTCAATGAAATATTCTGTAATTTAAATTGTAAATGGCTCCTTTTATTATTTATTCTCGCGGTCCCTGATTCCGTATACTTATTTTGTACCTTTGATTCCAATCTTCCTTTCCCAGAGACCAACTTCGTTAGTTTTTTGGACTAGGTTTTGGATTTTGATTAGATGGAATAGGTTTCTTAGGGTACTGGGTTTGGCTTGTGCTAGGTTGATTCTCATAGGATCTGGGGTATGGGTGTTTAGGAAGGTTTCCAGAGTCCGTATTACGCGTTGGTTGCCTGTCTAGGTTCCCTTGGTTTCGCGGATATTCGTCTCTATTGTCTCGCCTAGTTTCCCTCTCCATTGCCTCAAAAGCTCTTAAAAGTTCTATAGCCTCTTCAAAACTTTCGCTTGGCTTTCCTACGCTAGCTACCCGTATTCTTTGGTCAAAATGCCTCAACAATCTATTTATTACAAATTTCTCCGGAATAGCAGGTTCTAAATACCGGGCCTTTGTTACCATTTTACAAAAATATTCTACTCTTGTCATAGAACCGCGATCATTATATCTCCCATTCTCTATTTGATTTCGCAAAATTTGTTGTGCCTGGTAACCCCAGAAATTCTCTAAAAATTTTGCTCTAAATTCCCCATAGTTTGTGCTATCCCTCTTTACAATGGACCACCAATCTATTACTGCACCTCGCAAGTATTTCTCGATTATTTTTAATTTTTCTTCGCCTTCTAACAAAGGGTCTATCTCATTAAAAAGATCTTCCATATCCGTTATAAATTTCATGGGACTTTCCTTTGGTGTACCACAAAATTCTTGGACTTTGTGCTCCCCTTCTTTACTAGCATGGATATAAACTACGCGCTTTTCTGCCCCTGCCACACCATGGGCTGTGCTAGAACTCCTAACCCTTTTTTCTAACGCTTTAACTGTCGTTTCTAATTTCTTTTCATTAGCTTTTACCTCTTCTATGCTATTCCTATTTGTTCTTCCTAACTCTTTAATCTGTACAATGTCTTCTTTTATGTCTGCGATCTCTACTTCGCAATGGTCTACTCTGCCCTGAATAAATTCCATCCCTCTCTGTACCTCTTCTCTTATTCCACCTATGGCTCCTAAAATTTCATCGCGATGTTTTTCCTCCCTAGCTTCGCGTTCTAATTTTTCAGCTACCCGTTCTTGCTCTTTTATTAACTCCCTATCTTCACGTTCTTTCTCCCTAACTACCCTTTCCTGCTCTTTTACTAACTCCCTGGCTTCACGTTCTTTCTCCCTATCCTCCCGCTCTTTCTCTTTGGCTAACATTACTTTTAACAATTTTTTAATCTCCTCTTCCTCCCCTTTTTTCTGTCCGCTTGGAGTTGCCATTGTTTATGATTTCAAAAAATTTGTTAAAATTCCCTAATCTTGTATATTCTAAATTAATCACTCTTATTGCTACACTTCTTACAATTACTCTTATATTTAACAGGTCAGCTACCCTCAGATCACTTTTAACTGTTCGTTCGTTGTCTCAGTGAGAAATAACTATTTTAAACTTTAAAATATTATTTGTCACACGAGCCAACGCGTTGGGCGCCACTTGCCACGCGCAAACCTCCCTACCCTTTAAATTTTTTCAATAAACACAACCTTTTGTTGTTAACTTTAACACTTTCCCTCAT